>KN823479.1:0-17769 GCA_000827465.1 Tulasnella calospora MUT 4182
AACTATAGGCCACTATATACAACTATGGCCATCTATACAGCTATAGGTGACTATGCAGCTATAGGTGACTATGCAGCTATAGGCGACTATACATGTATAGCACTATGCGGCTATGGCTCACTACAGTAGACTACTGTAGTCTACATAAATTGCCAGTTAGGTACAGGGAGATATGCCACTATGACAGCTATATAGTCTATATATTTTCTCATAGCAGTACATAGTTCTGTGTAGCCAGTACCCCTTTTCCTGATGATGTCGGCAGCGGAGGCCGGCGGTCTGCCTTATGTGGACGGACTCTTCGGCCACGATGCCGCCGGGCGCCTCGCCTTACATGAAATCCTTTTGAATCGTCGAACCTCGACCTCTGGCCACTGATCGTCTTCGTGTTTCTTTTGTTTCGCGCCTTTTCGGTACATACCTGACACGAGCCGAGTCTATCCGTGCCGCCGCTTAGCGGCACAGGTTCAAGCGGTGTTTCGAACCCAATCCCCAGTTGGACAACCTGTTTCAGCTCTCACAACCACTTTTCGGCAAACCAGTCCACTCCTCGACCGCTCGACCAGTAGCCATTCTTGCCTAGTGAATGCTCGACTGATGAGACAAGCTCAATACCCTGTACACTGCAGTTCCGCTCGCTTGGGCCTTTGCTAGGGTTCAATCCCCGATTTTAGGTTGGACCGTCAGTCTGCCCGGTTACAGCACCTCCGTTGCTCCATTAATTCGGGTACAATCCCTCTTTTCATCAAGCGGGGAATTTCTCGTTGAATATCCTATTACCCTCTAGATACCTAACCCCACTACAGCTAACTACGGCCCCTGTCTGGCTTAGGTTCCCCACCTGCGACCAAGAAACCCTTCTCTTTGAAAAGCCGTCGCTCTTGGCAATGATTTGATTCTGTTCTTGCCCTTTGGCTTCTGCTTGGACTGTCCCTCAACCTGTATCAGAGTATGGGGAAGGATACGTCTTTTCGGTCTGACGCCTGGACCTTCCGCTCTGGCCTCGGCGGTGGATAAATCCCCTCTGCTCTTCTACAATCCCAATGTCGATCTTTGATTTCGTGAAGGAGTTGATGGTACTCTTAAGGGTTTGAAGGGAGAAAATCTCATCGGCGCGGATGTACCGTTGACTCTCGGGGATAAAGAAAAGGCTGCGGGCGATAATTATGTTGTCGGAGTACGAAGCCACCCGTATAGGACAGGCTCGTCATGCATCGACCCCAAGGTCTTTGGAGCCAGGACAGCTTGCGACAACGCTTCATGAGATCTCACGTCCACGATGGGATCATGGGAAAGGAGTTCGATGGTATCAGTCTGCCTGGCCTCGTCGATTTGTCCTCCAACCAAAAGAATCGATCGGCACTCCCAATATAATTTGTAGATCGTCTCGTGGTTGTCTCATTATCTCTCGAAATTTAGATACTTTAGAACCGTAACAATATATAAAACCGCGCCTCTGCACATATCAGCTTGAAGTAAAGTCGAGCAGCCCTGACCGTACATCAGTGGCGATGAGGGGCATTCATGGAATGAGTCTCCGTCATCCGCAATCCTTCCGGTGGTGCCATCTGCGGTCTTACCCAGTCTCCGCTCTTTGGCCTCCTCTATGAAGCGCTGAGAGTCTCGGGAGATCTACAGAAAGCCCTCCATTTTGAACTCTGACGCGGGGTTTCAACGTTGGGTGGAAGGGCGCGTGTGATGCGCGGAGTTCGACCTTGGACTTCCGGCGTACCGGACTCTGGTGACCGTTGCGTATTCGCAAGGGTGGCCTTTCTGTAAGCACCGTTGGCAAGCTGGGCGGACTCCATTGCGCTACAGGGACCGAGGGGGATGTGACCAGAGCGGAGATGGGGGAAGGGGTTTCAAGAAAGAGTCTAGGTTAGTCCCAAAATAGCGTTGAGGGAGAAGGGTAGGAAGAAGCGTGATGTCCTAGCGCCGACGACGACTTACCTTCACTTTCCTGTGTCTGCAGTATTCGCATGGCTGGCTTGCTTTTTGTCTCTCGGTCGGGGTAGGACTCCGGAGGAAAAGGGGAGCACCTCTAGGGGCTCGTTCCCGCTGCACCAGAAGCAGCGCCCGGTAATCCGTTACCTCGACCAGCCGCGAACGGCGGGTTATATGGAACCAGGTTCCACGGAGCGTCAACGGGCTCATTCTTAAGAGCTGGAGCAGAGTACATCGGGCTACTATTGAAAGGCGCTGCTGACGAGAGGACTGGGGGCTTCGAATCGAGGGAATGCTGGTGTCTAGAGTTTATCGAAGGTGGCGAGGTGGATGTACTTGAAGGTTGTGAAGATTTTTGAGGAAAATGGATCCAGGAAAATTGATGCTGAAGATGCTGGTGGTTGCCAACCGATTTGGGAGAAGAGGTTAAGCTAGGGATATGCGGGACCCGTGGGGCACGCGGGAAAGGCTGGATGTTCAATGCCCGATCGTCCAACTGGTACTGCTGCACCTGCTGATTGTAACCCAACGGTTTGATAGCCCTCTCTGCGGCGTGCATGTAGTCGTAACTAGTTTCAGTCTGCGGGTCGAACGGGCCCGGGCCGGTCTCGTCACACCAGGTCAAACTGATGGCGGCAAAGCCCTCAAGTGTAGGGGACGGTCGAACAGTTGGAGCGTTTCACGGCGCCCTGGAACGGTTCGGTGCCGCGTGACGTTGATAGACCGCGGAGGTTCCGTTCCGGGTTAGTTTCTCGGATACATCCTCTTTCAACAGTACGTACTTCGTAGGTTGCCGATGTGTGGCTGAGACGAGATCCAGCTTCCTCACTGAAGGGCATGTTCAAACTTGATGAAAAGCCTGGCGACTAGCATAGAATGACCGCCAAACATTGCAGGTCAGGGCGGGTGCTAGTGGAAGTTTCGATTATTTTACGTTTTCCAAATACCTCAATTTGCTAGCGTAAGGCAAGTTTATTGTCGAACGGGATGGTCCCATTTAATCAATGGAAAGGACTTGGGTGAGTCAGATAAACGCGAGAAATCAGTCGAAAGTGAAGCCGTAAGGAAATTTCGACACCGCAATAAGGCTTCGAGGTTTCTGTTAACTCTCACCCTTCTCACAACATCAAGAAAACGTGTAAAGCTCTGCGTACATGACGCCGTACCGTCCTGAGACTATAAGTTACCGCGTCGGTTGGCTTGATCATTCTCCCCCTCATTAACCCATCGCTCTCGTCTCCTGCAAAAATATCTGGACGTAGCCTCCGGGCCGCTGAACTCGCTACTGCTGAGGGTAGAGGCCTATGCGACGTAATAAGGTACGCTAAAGCCAATCGCCGTCGGTCGCGTGGCCCGAGTCGCCCGACTCCTATCACCAACTACAGTTATTTAGCCTTTTTGAATGCCGCCCATCTGTTTCGTTGAGCTAGATCTAGAGTGAGACGGCATACCTCGTCTTGGTTCTGCGGACAGCGTTTCTCACATTGGGCGACTAGGTAATTCCGCTCGCCCACCTCATTCCTGATTTGTTTTGGCTAACAAAGCACACTACCACCCCGCATGAGTTCTTACCTTCTACACCGACTTATGACCGCTCCCACTCCCCTTATTCCAGTTTTGGTAGTTGTGAGAGAAGCAAAAAATGCACGTGAGATGGCCACAAAACAAAAAAACAAAGAGCATAGAATGGTCAAGATTATCGGTCCGGAGAAGGCTAGTAGTAGCGAGAAAGAAAACGAGAGAAGAGCTTGCCCAGTAAAGATTGCAGAGGAGAAGTAAGAAGGGAAAAATAAATAAATAAAAATAAATAAATAAAGAGTAGACCACTGCGCCCAAAAATTAAAACATCCGCCCAGACCGTGTGGCCCGAGTGGTCAAGATGAGCGGTGGTGCATCCAGTTTGATCAGCTTGGATCGGTCTGAAGGATCTTTCACTAGAATCTGGCCTACAGAATAGAGGGAAATGATTAGAGGAAAATTGGTCGGTTGGGGAACGGAGACGGATGCAAACGGAGATCCAGTGGTGAGACAGACGATCAACGCACCTTTCCAACCCGGGTTGGACTTCACTCGCTCGGCCTCCGAGTCAAGTCCGGAGGCCTCTTCAGCATTATGTGATTGCGGCTTCGTTGAAATTCTTCTGCCCTCCTCGTCGTACAACTTTGCGCCCGGTGTGTCATCTTCCAAGGAGCTGACCTCCACAAGCGCCCACCCTTTCCAGCCTTTTAGTCGCTTTAAAGGTGGTTCGTGGGCAGTAGCGTTGCTCGCGTCTGAGTCGTAGAGTTGATCATCCGACTCGTCTTCTCGGCTCCGCTTGTCCCTGACACCCGCCCTCTCCCCTCCTTGCAATCTTTGGTGTCCACGAGAGACTGCAGGGGAAGCTATGGACACGGAACGATTTCTACCGTTGGAGGGCAATTTCCTTTGGGCCTTGTCCCTGCCTTCTCCAACATTTGAGTTAGTGATTCGTAAGGGACGTCCTGCAGCTTTTGCTTGAAGGATCTTGGCCATGAGTTGTGGAGTGAATAGGGGGGTGCCGGTACCCAGGTAATCCAAAGACGATATCTCGGACTCGTCTGCCTCGCTCGCTCCGTCGACGCAGTTTAAATAATCATGAGCTGCTGCGTAGTCGTACTCCGCTTCCCGCGAGTAGTAGTCGTCAGGCAAGGGCGTGTAAGAGAAGCTTGAACTGATTGAGTGCCGAGTGGCAGTGGAGTCGAGCGTCGCGTCGGTGGACTGAGTCCTGCCAGTCGAGATTGGTCTCATTGCCAAGGAGCGGCGAGCTGCGCGGTGCTGGTGGGATGACGAGCTTGGTTCAGTCACAAGTAAAAGACAGAGGTCCATGGTCCGTTTGGGGCAGGGATGTGAGGAATGTTGATGGCGTCTCGGAGGGGGCCTTCGAGCGAGCTGCAGATGCAAGAGCAGAAAGGCGGAGACTTGGAGGGAGAGATTAGTATCGTTGATCGGTCCAGAAGCTCAAAGGGCCTTCCCACACGTGACCAATCGTGCGGAAAGACTCAGTCACCCACGGCCATCAACATGCCATTGTCCACGACCCCACCATGGCTACCTCGACCTCGACAAGCTCCACTGAGACTGAATTTTGGAAAGTAGCAAAGTCACTCCTTGGGACTGGGTATTGATTCATCATTCCCCAAAACGAATTCGCACCGAATACAATGTGGCTTTACCCCATCTCTACAATTGGCCCTGAGAGTCTGTCAAGTGCTCGATGATATCGAGATATGAAGCAATACTACGATGAAGATTGGAACGAGTTCAATGATATCAACAAATTCATCATTCCCCAAAACGAGTTCGCACCGAATACAAAGTCGCTTTCCCCCATATCTACAATTCCCTTCCTCGTTCCGTACACATTGCGTCCCTAAAAACGTTTATATCCGTACAGACGATTCCCATTTTCCCGCATTCTCCTTCGATCATCAATCTCGTTTCCTCTCGTTCCTTGACCCCAAAGAATATCCCACTGGTCTCTCAGTGCTCACGAAGACGGAATCTTCGATCCAGTTCACAGCTTCCAGCCTTAAGTCGCGAGCTCGCCCTTTTCAAAGGGGAATTCTCCACACCAAGCTTCAATGTCCCTCTTGGACTTGGCCAACGCGTTCCGGAGCTTGTCCAAAGTCTCCCGTGCGGCTTCGCGGTCTTTCACGAGGTTGTCACCCGAAGCGAGCTGCTCACGGCAGCGCCTGCGCGATGTCGGCGTCGATGACGATGAGAGCGTCTTCCATGTCAGAGTTGAGCTCGTAATTGTAAGCGCGAGCGGTGTCGATGATGGAGACCAAGATGGGTAAGGACCCGAAGCCGAGTCCGACACCCATGAGATTCCGTGCGGCGGTGATGGTTTCCCAGAGGGCTTTTGTGGGGACGCTGCTGCCCTTGGAGTCGACGGCGAAAAAGGCTGATGGTAGGTGGGTTCGGCGAGGCGCGGTGGTTGAGACGCGATTCCGGGCGATTTTGGTGAAGGCAGAGATCGTGCCTACTGGGCCTGTGGCGAGAAGGCATCGAAAGATTGCGCGGAGGCCGGTAGGAGGGGAGAAGGGAAAGAGGTTAGCTTAGGGGCTTCATGTGGTGCGCGAGGTAAAGATACTCACTCGTTGATGTTCTGTGTGATGAGAGCACGCGAATGTAACAAGGCGGCAATGGAAGATAGTGTACGTTAGAGACGTGTGAAGGTGGTCGAGGGAGCGAGTGTGAAAGTACACTGGTGGCCAAGAAAGAATCGAGTTGCATGTCCACATGACTGACAAGCGCCTTTTGTGGCATGGGAGCGCTGCAGATCGACAACGCCACTAGCGCAAACATATTGTTGTCCCTTCAAGGATAGAGGAAGAGTTAGTTGCCTCGCAAACCTTAGGCGGCATTGTGAAAGGGTTCGTACCTTGACGTTGAAGTTCACTATCTCGAGTAAAGCCCCTGTTCTCCGGGAAATGATCTCCACAACTTCTCGAAGGGCGGCATCTTTGAAAGAAGGGGAAACACGACAGGGATTAACGGCGCACATGGGGTAGTTGGAGCAATTTTGAGAGTCCCTCTCGACAGGTCTTTGCATGGCAATGCCACGATAGAACCGACGTCGACAAGTGAGGCAATAGGTACGGTGTCGGCGATAGAAGCAGAATAATTGCCGAGGTGACCAGCGAAGCCGCATCTTGGCGGGACTAAGCCCTTTGAATGCATGTCTTCAAAGGCCGCTTTCCCCGTGACGACGAGGGCGGTTTGGGCGAACTGAGTGATGAAAAGGAGGCGGTTGGGATGACTGAAAGCATAGCGAGGACTCCGAACGTCGATGTCGAGGAAGAGGGGCAGAGTCTTGGCGGTGCCGTCCTAATCCATTGTGTCATAGGTCATGGCCATATATCGCTGGCGAATTGCTTGTCCCTTCATACCGCTGAAGTGAATCGTATTCTTCTTCGGGTCGTTCTTCACGATACCAACGATTAAGAAGTCATAGACGGTCAGCAAGTGCCCATCAGTAGCGTCCTGTACAGCGCGGGCTTCGGGCGCGTTGTCGAGCTCCTTTCCCATTCCTGGTTCTTGGAATCCTTGTCCAGTGAACACGGGCACTGTAAGAGCTTGAGCAACTTCTGTAGCTCCCATTATGGCCTTCTCGCCGCGTTGGTTGATAGTTTCGACAAGGATAGCTTTTCTTGCCGTTGTGTTGAGGCATGACTTCCAAAGGATCTCTGGGGAGCACCATGCCAACGAGATTTACGTCGTAGCTGTAGGAAGACAATCAGCAAAACTATTCTGTCAACAATTCGCTCCAGCACTTACGAGGCGACCCCTTGTCTTCAAGAACTGCAGCATCGGCCCGGGAAATGATGTCGACGGCGTAAGGAGTTTCATGCACGATTTCTAAAGTGTTGTGGCAGTCGGAGAAGGACCATCTTGAAGCCATTTGGAGAGACCAATTAGCTTGAGAAGGTCGCCGTCGACGTCAGTGGGGAAAATCGCCTTCATGATAGCCTGCAGAGCGAGATCGAGAAGTGCTCGACGAGTTTGGAATTCCCAACAGTAACGTACCTGCCAGCCAGTGACAATCGCGAAGTCCATTGGCGTGTACTTCATCCGAACAAACTCCCTTGAACTCTTCATCGTTGCCGAAGACGGTGCAGAAGCGGTGAATGTCAGCCTCTGGGATGATCACTTCAGGACAGTGAACGTGTAGCGGAGATTGATGGGAAGCAGAGAGTCTTCATCGCTGAACCGGAGCCTTCAGTAGAATTGCTTGATGCGCGTGTTGCGGCCTTCAGCAACTTCATGGATTGGAGTGTAACCCCCGTCAGGACGATGGCGCAAGACAAGCTCAAGCGGGTTGGCTCGTCGATCCCTCTCCTCTAACATGACGATGGTGATCTTCTTGCTGGACGTATCGTAAGATACATGAACTTGACTTGGTGAGGACCGGAAGATCGAGCGCTACCCTTGATGTAGACAGGCATTGGAAGTGACGGCAAGGGCTTGACCTTTGCGAGGAGAGAATCAACATTGTAGGTGATTGTCGAGGTAGGCGGTGCCTTGGACGACGGTGGGAGTGGTGAGGAGGGATCAAAGCCACGACAGACAGTCGGGAGACAAGATTGAGCCAATCGGCGAGAGGGGGGACGTTTGAAGTGATCGAGTATGAAGTCGTTTGTCAGACAAAAGACTTACCGGAAGTCCCACCATAGGCGGAGTAAGAAATCTCATCAAGATTGCAAGAAAAGGAATACGATAGCCAAAACAATAAAGTATCCTGAACCATCGGCATACGATGGACGCGCTCACCTGGAGACATTTGAGACGTTCGTGTTTGAATTCAGGAATTGGGCAGAGGTGAACGAACTACCTGAGAAGTTTCGAATTATGGCTATGAAGAGATTCTTGACCAATAAGGCCGGTAACTGTTAGAGTTCAAGCCAAGCCGAACGATGCCGACGAGAGCGCTTAGCGCGCCGGCGCTAACTCTTGTTTATTTATTTACACTTCTCTCTTAATGTTTATTTCTCTCTCGTCCCGTCTGTATCTCAACGTCTCGTTTGTAACGTTTCCGTTCTGTTGGTTCTGTTTCCATTTGTTCGGTTTCGTACGTTTCCTTTATAGTGTAGACCCTGCCTGTTCGGGATACCTCAGTCGATTGCCGTATCACTGAGGTATGCCCCCTTTCCGTTTCTCCCTGTCTCACAGATCCTAACGACCCTTTACAAGCCCTAGTTTATTATTCTAACAGGTGCTTAGCTAATATATATTAGTCGATTGCCGTATCACTGAGTTTATTATTCTAACAGTAACCATTACATGACGTTCGCCGCAGTCGACCTGAAGAGGTTGACTGTGGACGGTTACCTTCGATCGCTGTTTAACCATTGCTTCCCCATACATTTCCGTAGCGAGATGCGGGCTAAGTTCAACAGATGCGTTCAGGGTAATCGCAGTACTCGTGAGTTCCTCAGGGAGCTACGTCAGGAAATTGACTACCGGATATCGGCGATGTTCAGATACGCCTCCAATACTGGGAGGGATCAAGCCAGTACCTTCGCGTAGAATGGGCGAAGGCCGGTATGGATCCTGAGAGCAGCACGTTGACCGAATTAGAGGTCGCCGCTGAACGGTTAGAAAGGGCAGAGGCTCTGAAGAACAGCGAAGACAGACCAACCTCAAAATCGGTGACTCTGCTGAGCGTATTGGACAAGAGCGATGTCCATATCGTAAAAAAAAAAGATAAGTCGAGCATCAGGAAAATGGGTATTCCCTACATAGTCAAATGTAGGCATTTGTAGACATTGAAGTCATGGAGTAGTGTAGCTATGGGCCCATATATATAGTCTACAGTAGTCAGGTGTAGGCAGGTGTAGGCAGGTTTAGGACAGTGTAGGACCTTGTAGGCCAGTGCAGCAGTGTAGCAGTGTAGGGATTTGCTACACTTGCCTACAAGGGACTACAAAGTTTACAATGGCCTACAAATGCCTACCCCACTATATAGGTAGGTGTAGAAAGCCCTAAATATGTAGGTATCAGCATTTTCCTGATGGCAGAGATGGCCGACTGGTCGTGGACGAGGGCTCAGATGGAAAAAGAGCACTCGGGAGACCGGTACGCCGAAAAACGATTCTAACCTGTCTAAGAAGAGTTCCGCTACGCGGGCGAAGGACGGGGATGATTATGGGAGAAAGGATAAACTTTTGAAGGCCAAACAAGATGAACTCCGGGCAGAGAATAAATGTTTTCACTGCGAAAAACCGGCCACCTCATAAAAGACTGCCCCGTCAAGAAAGCGATACGTCCATCTGTCGGAGCTATCTCTCTACCTTCCATCATTGCTCTACAGTCATCCGTCAACACCATCTCACTATTCGTTATGTCAACGCCACACCGAGTCGTCGCTCTTCGAGACAGCCGGAATCGAGCCCTTACGGTGATTTGAGTCCCTCCAGCGTCATGGTCAATTTCCCCTCTAATTCCTCGAATGCAGACCTCATCAGCGACCCCGCATAGATGATGGGGCAGCCTGAAGCAGTCCATCCCGCCATCCAATTCGGTTGGGAACTGGGCAAGGAGCTGAATTCGACCACCCTACATCAGGAAAATCCGCCCGATGAGATAGCAACAATACTTAATATCTAGCATTTGATAGCACTGTGTGACGCTTACTAGTATATATAGGTGATATAGTTCATATAGTGGCCGGTGTGTCTTACATAGCACACAACTTGTCGGCGCTTGCAAGAACCGGTGCTATATTGACAAGACTAACCAAAATAGAATGGGGGAAGTTTGTGATGAGAATACTGGGGGTTTCATGGTAAGTAATCAGTATGACCTAAGTCCGGTAACCAATTGTTCGTGTGCGCAAATCGATGACGCAATTCACGAGCTCGGGAGAGGATCCATCGAGACCCGCGGGGAGGGTCCCCTCAAATCCCTCGGGAGCAGTAAGATGCCCGGACGTTTGTATCAAACAGTACTTATGTGCCGGTGTTACTAGGACTTCCCCTGGGTGGATCCGACGGCTTAGCCTGAGGTCCTTCGGGGAGGTCGTCCAGTACAGCTCCCTGTCTTCAATAGTGTTGCCGGCGGTTCGGTCTGGTTCGGTTCGGTTTGTGAACTGGTTCGCCTCCCGACACGAGTCGGTTTCCGGTTCCGGTTCCGAACCGAACCAGAACCGAACCGGGCCCAAACCAGTTCTGAACCGGTTCATTCTCTATCTATTGTAGCCAGACAGACCCGTGGGGAAAATGACGCAGTCCCCTGCAAAAAGTAGAAAATCAGCGGTGAAGAGCTAACAATTTGCGTCATATGTCTCGCTTCCACAGCAACGTAACTACAGCTCTCCTACCACAGCTCCCCTCACACGACAGACTGGCCATCGTGCTCCTGTGGGAAAACCCAGGGTTGCGTCCAGTCGGGACGATTCCGACTCGGAGGACAATGACCTACCACCAGCTAAGACACGCAAGACTGGCAAGACTACCAAGGTAACGACTGCCAAAGAGAAACGTCAGTGCAATACTACACATTCCTAAAGGGCGGGTTTTCGTGACTAACATAGTGTTTGGCTTCAGGTCAAGCAACCTTGGTTGCTGCCGAAGAGAACGCTGCCAGGCTTACAGCAGAGACAGAGAATGGAGGTGACTCAGCTGATGATGACTGGTCTGGAGCGAATAATGGGCATGGTAAACACTTACCTTTGTCCCCTGCTGGTGATGTTTGCTAACTTCGGTTTCTGCCGAACAATACAGGCCGTCTCAACGCTGCCGACTTTGGGGATGCTTCCGACTACGATGAAGACCAAGGACCCGAGGCTATCCACCGCCCTCAGCTATTTAGAAGCCAAAACGCCAGTCAGTCAACTGCTTCTCGATGATACTTTGCTCAGGATCTGATTAAAGATGACGACTCCGATGGTGCGGCCGACGGTGCAGTTGGTCTTGACAACGATTCGGATGAGGACGACCCAGCCAATAGCCCACGCCGCCATGCAGCTAAAAAGGGAAAGTCTGCAGGAGTCAAGGTATTTCATTTGTTATTACGATTCTATATTTGATTTCACATTAGCACTATCCTCCAGTTCAGCAATGCCACCGCAACGACCATTTCCAGCAAGCTCCCAGTAAAGAAGATCCCAACGAAGCTGAAGATCGCAAGGCAAGGCAGTGAAATATCTTCCGAAGGTCCGAGAAGTCCTGCCAAGACCGGAACAGCGCCGTCATCCTCACCTCTGTCCAACGCCGCTTCACCTCCGACGACTCCGCTCAAGTCCGTTGCCAATGCTCGCCGGCCAAGAATGTGCGACCAAACCCCATCAACCTTCGGATTACTCAAGGCTTCGGCTTCGGATACCCGCCTAGAACTCCTGGTTAAAGATGCTTTCCCCGAGCGTACGATATTTACCGAAACATGCAAAGCAACATTTCTAGCAGCTTGTGCCGACGTTCAAGCCACTGTTCACCAGAAACGGTTTCTCAAGTCGAATAGCTATCGAGGACTTATACTAACTATTGTAAGTGTGGTTCGATTTGATGAGCAGTTGTCTGATCTACAATGGTGGATTGCCTCTAGCTCCGCCAGAAGCTTTCGCAAGTACGTCAGGAGGTTCGCAACGCCGCACTCGCCAAAGCAGCCATCCACTATGGCATTAGCTCCTCAATGGATTCAGCTGAGATCGTTGCTCTCGTTGAGGGTCTGAAGAAGAAGATCGCCTTCCTCTTTGGTAACAGTGATCAGGTCTGTGCTCAACTGGTGCCGAAATTTGATTGCGACCTTGAACTCTTATGCATGTTGCAGTATAAGCGGCCTTACGCGAATCCTATATTTCAAATCATGATCAACACCCTATTCTTTGAAGGCAAACGGAAGAGTGATGCTTTAGCTAATCCTACTCCATGGAATCCCATGCCGCTTCCGGTTATTGCGCTTATGGCCACAGCGGTACGTACTTGGCAACTTTGGTGTTCAAGTATTCTCACCGTGTCTTGTACCTAGGTTCACTCGGTTCTTGATGACTGGTCCACGGGCAAGAATGAAGCTGCCAAGAATAAGTTCAGTCATGATAAGTATGCGCCAATCTATCGTGATCACCTGGCCAACTTGGCCAAGTTCAAGGAGAAGGCCCCTGCAGCTCTTTCGAAGCTCCGGGTCTCCCTTTGGGAGAATGCTTGGTAAGTATGGCTCATTCCATGGAACTATCATTCGCTTACTTGCTCCATCTGGGTTGCGTAGGTTGTCCTCCGGTTCGGCACTTCCAGATCAAGCTAATGTATATATCGACGACGACGTGTTCGCCGAGGCCGAAGCTGAAGCGTTAGCTTGATTATTGGAAGAGGTAAGTCCGTTTTAGCATGCTTTTCTCGAGTACTACGCTCATTTTTGCCACCCTCTATCGGATTAAACTATTTGGAAACCCCCCCTCAGAGAAACCCCCCGAGAAACCTCTTCCGATCGGACGGCCTTGCTTTGTCAGCAGCATCCGATCGGGTGGGGTTCCATTATTGGGATCTCTACGAGGGTCGGGGCGCTGTGTGGCGCGAGCAGATGTGACCTTGGCGGCCGACGTCAGGGTCCATTCCGGAAACGACCGATGCGCAGACCGCAGTCGTCGACGATGGCGCGGGGCACATCTGTCGGGGTATACAGGTTCCTTCAGTACAGAAAACATTTAATATTACATGTAATTTAAAATAATATAAAACTCCATCAAAATAACCCATTTGGTCTTAGCTTTCACCATTGCCGTCATCGACGGCTGCGGTTTGCACGTCGGTCGTTTTCGCAATGGACCCTGACATCGGCCGCCAAGGTCACATCTGCTCGCACCACACAGCGCCCCGACCCTCGTAGAGATCCCAATAATGGAACCCCACCTGATCGGATGCTGCTGACAAAGCAAGGCCGTCCGATCGGAAGGGGTTTCTCGGGGGGTTTCTCCGAGGGGGGGTTTCCAAATAGCATCACCCCCCTCTATCAGCCTTCTTGCAAAGTGGCTACATCCCAATATACCGCCCTTTCTTTTATTCTGTTAATTTACTTTTGCGAGCATCTTTTGTCTAAGCTCACGACCTGGTTTATTATTTGAGAGATATACTCCACTTTTCCAATAGATGAACTGCGATTATCACTACCGCACGGAATGGTCACTCGCTGCACAGTAATCACTTTGTCTACACCGCAAATGCATTGTACAGTTAAACGGGTAGTGATATCTATGGAGCACAATCATAGCGCTGGCATTGTGATATGATAGACCTCTTATAGTCGCTGTGGCGACTATGATACCTAGCAATTGTAAGTGCGGGATATTTTAGCTATCAAATAGGGGGGGTTACTATGATTCTATTTAGGCTATATCGTCGTGCTAGAGCTACAGAGTAAGGTCGGATTTCCGTGATGTAGGACCAGAAGCGAAGCTCATCGCACCAGAACTCGGTCAAGAATGCAATCAACGCTATCGCGTATACGTGAGGCGCAACGGCAGTTCGGTGCATGCATTGGACTCGTTCGCCAAACGAGGATTGGAGGTTCTTGTCGATAAAGACGTGACCGTCAACGCTGTCGCCGAGCCTTCGCCAGCAGCGCTATGACTTTTGCCGAGGAAACCTCAATTGGGATTTCCTCTGGCCTAGGATTAGCAAACGACTCTTGGCAATCCTTATGGAGCCTAACGCCGGAATGAGACTCCAATCCCAGACCACGACGCAATCTCAGATTGATCGAACAAAGTACCAAGAGTATGTCGCTGTCACTGACCTCAGGAACATCCCGGAACGAAAAGGGGATGTAAGACCTCAGTATCTAGTCTCGCTCGAAAGCCTGACGGGACACTACGGCATCATCAGCAGCGTCTATTGGCGCTCAGCAATGTACGACCGCGTTAGGGCGGCGCTATACAACTCAGCACCGACGGCCACAGATCGACTACGTTACAATGCTTATATTCGGCCATGGAGCAACAGTCGATTCACCATAACCACGAGCTCTCCTCACACCTGGTGGATCCAGGACGCATACACTCAACGCAAGCTATACCTTTGGGAGACGCTGATCGCGGACCTGTCGTTCGATATCGGGCAATGGTTCACTCATGAATCCTCCGTGTGCGATCTCAGCGAAGAGGAATTCAACAACGTCCAAGGTTCGTTATGGTTTCTAACCAACACTGATGATTTCAATTCGGACTTGAGCTCAACGTCGTTGTTTCCCCCACCAATGACAGACAAGATCATTGGCAGCACAGGCGGGATCGACGATTATCACCTGGTGAACATGATCGAACCTAACTACACGAGCGAGGAGGAGGAGGAAGAATCTGAGAGCGGTGAGCAACCTGCGTTCTACGATGCTTCCTCAGAAATTTGATCTTGCAGGAATCCCAGACCCTATGCGGTAGGCGCCAGCGGACAACACAGTCCAGTCACGATGGGTGAACACTTAGAATCATCGGATTACTTGGATGACGTTCCTGACCTGGCTGATGTGTCTAACGGCTCTGTTTCTGAAGGAAATGAGCCCGACGAGCTCGAGTACACGGGGATGATTTTGACTGGACACTGTGCGATTTCGGTGACGCTGATGGGTACGAATACTACCTAGACGATGACCAAGAAAATGCGGTCCTCTCGCTTCACATAGTAGCCCCTTCGATTCTATCTGCTTCAATGGTGAGTACCCCTAATCGTGCTTCGAAACGTCACACGACTAAGAAAAAAGTGCTCACACAACCTTCTACCAATAGAATTGAGCGAAGCTCTGCTCGCGTGAAGGACTTTGAACGAATTGTTCCTCATCCTATAATAGTCGAAGTCCTCATCAACGGTTCCCCGGCTTGAGCTCTCGTGGATACTGCCTCCCTCGCCGATTTTGTCTCTACCAAACTTGTCGATCAGCTTAAAATAGCCACCTCCATCCGTAATAAACCTCTTCCGGTTCAGCTCGCTACTACTGGGTCACGAACGAAAGTGAACTGTTGCGTAGACGTGGAATTCGCGTATCAGAACGTGAAGCAGAACCGAAGATTTGATGTAATAAACTTAGACGAATACGACGTCGTACTAGGAACATCATTCTTATACCAATATAAGGTGGCGATAGGGTTCCATGATCTGTTAAAACAGCAGTTCGCGGCGTTACGACGACATTTACAAGAAGAAGCGAGGGATCTCTGTAAAGATATCACCGACACGCCGCTTCCACCCCTGAGAGATGTCAACTATTCTATACCGTCAATAAACGAGAAGAAGGTATATTCTTACCGACCTGCAAGGTGTCCGGATGCGATGAAGCCACTGTGGAGGGAAAAGAAGGATCAGTATATTCAAAGCGGTAGGTGGGGAGTTTGCACTCGCCGTTACTGATTCTATGGAAACCCAAGCCCGGACCAGACGGCAAGAAAAGAATCAGAACTGTCGTCGACAAGCGAGAACAGAATGCGAACACGGTGAAATTATCCTCACCTCTCCCAGACATGGAAACGATGCTGCACAACGCGGCGAAGCACAAGTACCGGTGTCTAATCGACGGCAAGGATGCCTACAAGCAGATCCGGGTCGTGCCTGAACACGTAAATAGGACGTTGTTCAATACTTCAGATGGGACTATGGAAAGCTTAGTGTTACAGCAGGGCGACTGCAATGGTGGAGCTACATACCAGGAATTAATGAATCACATCTTCTCGCCCTACATCGGCGTGTTCATGGACGTGTACCTGGACGATATATTAATCTACTCCAACACTGTTGAAGATCATATAAAGCACGTAAGAATCGTACTCAATGTGCTGAGAAAGCAAAAGCTATACTTATCTTGGGACAAGATGAAGTTTTTCGCCAGGGAGCTTGTGCTGCTAGGGCACGTGATCACCGACCAAGGAATAAAGATGGATTCGCATACCCCAACCTTCATTTGGACCTGCAGGTTGATGCTGCTGTTGGCTTTGCCCTTGTACTCCAGCTCCCAAAGCCTAACCCTAACCCTAACACCGATGCATGTTCTTCTGACACTGGCATCAACACATTGGCCCCACCCTTCAGTCCACAAGCCTCACCTTAACCCCAACCTTCCCCACAGACAATCGATTCAACTCTCCCAGCCCAGCAATCCTAACCCTGACCCCAAAACTCCCTGCCCTGCATCCGTATGCGTTAGGTTGACATCATCAACTTGCTTTGGGATCAGGATGGAGATGCTGCATTGCCTTGCTTTGCTTTGCTTTTCCGTCCCTAACCCTAACCCTAACCCTCCATGGGGGACTTGCTTTGGCATTGGGTCAACCCTGTCATCGCTTTTGCCCTTGCACTCTGGCTTCAAAAGCTTGAGCGTGACCCCAACCTGCCTCAATGCCACCCCTTCAATATGGCGCCCACCCCTTCAGTAGGTTTTCCCACTTGGGTTGCATTCTCGTTTACGATCAGGTTGGTCCACTGGGTTGATATCTGCTGGGTGGCCTAACGGCTGGTCTCAACTGGCTGGTTGTGTGGATTTCCCCCTTCCTCAGGATGCTGATGCCTCCAATGCAACTGCAATGGGCCCTAAAAGGGTTCAAGAGGGTCCAGGGTTGAAATTGAGTCACCAGGAAAGGGTTGAAGGGGGGAGGGGGAGAAAAAAACCGCTAAGTATGGCAATTTTGGGGAGTTTTTAACAAACATCGATAATCGCGCAAAAATCGCTTAAAAACGTGTTTTGACCTAGTGGAAAAAAAAATGGTCCACGTCCAAATGAGTTTGAATGGATCTTGGTCCGAGTAGAGCTCATGTGACCCGAGGCAGATGGATTCATGCAAGTAGGCCGATTCCTGTGGGCGACCAGCGATGGGATCACTGCAAGCTGAATGCCAACTTGGCTTTGCCATGACAAGCCGTGCCACTTGCGGTGCGCAACTGTGACTGATGTGGATCCATTTCCAATGGACAGCATTGATGCCATTAGCGATTCGACCGCAAGGTCATGGGGCAACGGACGTCGTCTGACCTCAGAAATGCGAGACGAGGGAAACGTGACGGTGCGCAGGTAATCCTCTGAGGACGGCCCACTCGGAGAGCTGGTTGGCCAGCAGACTCTTGCTTCAAGAGTTGCCTGCCATTTGAAAAACAGCAGTGAATTCCTGAGCCCTGGGGAAACCCGGCTCGTTTAGCCTGCTCATTACCCGGTTGATCCTGCCGGTCGTATATGCTTGTCCATCGGACTAAGCCATGCATGCGAGAGTTCAGAGACCTTAAACAATTGAAACTGCGAATGGCTCATTAAATCAGTTATGATTCACTTGAAGAGTCGAATTTTGTACATGGCTAGCCGTGACAAATTCAGGAGATAATACATGCACAACAGTCCCAA
>KN823480.1:3661-17714 GCA_000827465.1 Tulasnella calospora MUT 4182
CAGAAGGTGGGAAAATAGAGTTGGGATTTCGGTCCCCAAGCACAACGTCAGAAGTCGAACTTAGCTTAGAAGACCCCGCGAAAGTAGAGAAGCAAAACACAAATAAAGAAAAAGGGCAGACCAGCAAAAGAAATATAAAAAGCAAGATGCATCAGTGAAATAGGACAAAGCGTAGGGTGAGAAAAAAGCGTGGGAATCGGTGCAACAATACTGCTGGGAGGACCCTAGCCTGTCGAGTGAAAATAGAGGCTATGGGAATCAACACGCAGACGTACGACGAACCGCGGGGTTTTCTCATTGCCCCAAGCCAGATAGACGTGTCTTCCATTCGGACCACCTAATTACCTCGGACGACTGCTCGTAGATCGTCCGACAGGTTGAAGCAAAGCTTTAGAGGCAAGTCCAAGTTCTGAGTTATATTCAATCCAACATCGCGTTTACAAATTCGAGTTCACCTTTGGGTAGCCTCCTTGATACGCATAGGTCTGTGGCCTACCGTAATGGCTCAATCTGGCCTTCGGAAGCCCTGGTGGGGGTGGAAATCGCGGTCTTGTGCCGGGTTGGAGGGTTTCCACATACCTTTCGCCGTCAAGGAGTATTGCCAAAACCAAGTGGGGCAAGTCTTAAAGGCGCTCCAAACTCTAGTTTGGTCGGAGTGGAAGCGGCGCGACCTGACAAGTCAAGATCCCCATACGCGTCTATCGTGCAATGTTTGCAGGGCCGCATGGCGCCGCCCTCCGACACAGCGATTGGCTGCCATTGTACATTTCGGAAGCTACTATCCCTCAAGACCGTATTCGAGACGCCACCAGGGACACAGACCTCACGCTATGCACGGTTCTCTGGGAGCATATACCGACAGGGCTTTGTGGGCTTTCTTTCTTCAACAACCATCTGGACGCAAATGCACGCTTTTCAAGTTTTGTCATCGATGGACACACAACTAGCCGTTTCAACGAGTGGGCTGTAGGCGAAAAGGGGAAAGGCTTTGTGCTGGCTACCCAATACTTCTTCGAGAAGGTCGAGCAGACTGTTAGGAGGTTGGAACAGTCGAGAACCCTGAAACACGGAGTGTCCTTTCGAGTTGGCTACGAAGTTGGAGAACTTAAGTGGAAGAAGAGCAAACATGATGTGGACCAGCTCAAAGTCATCAACGATGACCTCACGCCAACAGACCTCGCTGGACTAATGGCTCGCAGGGGTAGGATGTAACCTGAGTTTCCGAAGCAGAGCACTGACCAACCTTTGAGCAGGTCTTAGTGAAGATGATTCATCAGACGAATCGTCGGGCTCAGACAAGGACGAGCCGGAGCAACAAAGCAAAACACTTATCCAATCCGCCATATCAGCTACGGCTTCTCGGTCGTTGAAAGCCATTTAGAAGCGACGCTTCAAGTACAAGATGTCAGAGAAGAATACGGGTATATCGGAGGCCTCTTCACCAGCCCACGAAACCTCGTTCGTCTCGAAAGATGAAGTCTCAATCACGATCCTTGGGCTTCCCCGGTCTTCTCCTTCCGAAGTGTTTTCTGGGGTTTACGGAATCATCCCCCCGGAGAAGGCTTGGTCTTTGCCAAACTCCAAAGTCCAATTCTTCAAGCTCGCACCAAATCAAGTACGGTTTTATTTGCGAGACCAGAATATTCCGTCTGCACTAACACTGAACCTTCTCAGCATGAACTACCCAGGGGCTATGGAGATTACTTCTGATCGGAGCACGGTTATAACGCGTGGACATAAATTTGAGGTCTTTTGCCGAGCCGTCGGAGAGGTAGCCGATAAGGCTTTCCGCCGAGGCGGTAGTCCCGAGCTCGCCACTGAACTCGCTCTCGAAATTCTCCGGGACGAAGAGGAGTATTCTACCTTCTCAATCGAACGTCTTCTAAACCCTGCCAACGCAGAAGCAGGCGGTGGCTATCGAGCCGCTTTCAAACGCGCCTGGAAGGTCTTGAAACCCGGCGCACCTTCAAACGTCGCATTTTGGCCATTCCCTGAAACTCACCCGGATGATTTAAAAGTCATTGAAGAGCTGGGTATGATTGGCTGTGCTGTATCCCACCACGTTATGAGCATCCTGGAGAAGTCTGGGGCGTATACGCGAATCCGACCTCATACCAAGACATTGCTCCTCGCAGTACCAGAGTTGACAGACGAGGTACATTAAAGCGTTTCCGTCGGGGGCTCACATCGGTTCTAGGACAGGATCATTTGGCCGCTATATCCATGCGAGAGTACAGCTACTCAACGCCAAAGATTCTTTGGCACCCTGACTCTCGGGAGTTTGTGTTTGCTTTGCCAGATCCTTGCGAGGAGCACGAAGGAGAGAGTGGGTGCCTGTGTTGGGTTGGTCCAGCTATGTTTGAAGCGGTTGACAACTGGAAGGCGACTCACGATGGGCCTGGGCCATCCATGTCTGCTGTCTGTCGAGCGTTGACGGAGTGCATGGAAGGCGTGGTGGGAATGTATGAGCCGGAGGACGAAGTTGACATGGAGATAGGTGATTAACATGCTACCACTCAGGCCCTAAGGCTGATCACTAACTCCTGCTATGGATGACCCTTCCGAGGAATGTGGAGATGGTTCCAACAGCTTGAGCACCGCGAGCAGCTCATCTCTGGGGGCCCTCAGTTATTCCACCGATGAAGATTCTTCCAAACCCTCCTCTCTCCCTCAAGACACGACTGCATCACCTCGGAAATCATCCCAGTCTGGTTCCACGAGGAAGGCATGCCCTGTATCTCCACCACGTTCTCAATCCATTTTAGAAGTAGACGACTATTCAGGCACTCCAGACCGTTGAGTGGATGATTTCAATGACTGTCGCTGAATATTAAAGCTGACATAAAACGATTTTTTTTAGCCACAGACCTGATGGACAAGTTCACCGCTCTATGATCGCATATGCAAGAACTTGGGGTCTTACTTCAACAACAAAAAGACATTGCCAAGACTGAAAGAGCCCAAATCGTCGATCTCAATGCCCAGCTGGAGGACGTGCGCCAAAAGCTGCATAAGAAACGCAAAGAACTCGCACTCGAACATCAGACCGCTGCTGCCGCAAAAGCACAATTGGAAGGGGAAAAAGAAGAACCCGAGGACGAGCTTGAACACACACAGCAACTCCTTCGGGGCCAATGGAGTGCCCGATCTGACGAGCGAAAGGCGAAGCGGCGTCGCGAGGAGTGATGTGTGAAGCCAAGGGGTCGGTGACCGCGATGGCTCAATTCTTACCACTTGAAGTAGTTGGGTTGCCCGACGACGCACACACTGAGAATCTGAGGGATGTGTGAAACCGTCGCTCTATCGAACCTCTTAGCTCTATGTCCTCTCTGATCTATATTTCCGTTGTATTTCATCATTCCGGCTAGTGACGAAAAAAACCAATGTTGCATTCTGTTAGCTGCCAATCACCATTCCGACGACAGGGTCAAACAGGAGGCATTGAACCACAAACTTGATGAATTTCGCATTACGTTCCGAATGAAGAGATTAATAAAAGAGAACAATCTTTATGATACAGGCTTGAAACAGGAGCATAACAACACGACATGAAACCTCTCAGGACGACGGTAGCCCCCGAACGGCGAGGTACAAGGTTGGAGCCACACACATGAACCGGATACGGACAGAATAAGAAGAGACATGCAACAAAGCCAATCCAAAGAAAACGAGAAGGTAAATGAGGAGGAAAAACTTGGGGAAGGAGCTGAGAGGAGACCTGCAAGGACGAACCTGCTCAGCACCCTCACCGAGACCCCGCCGGGTATCATGGCCTACCTTATGACACCGCAAAACACGACAACGCAAGCTTAGGCCTCGGATTCCTTGCGCCCTTCCTTCGCATTGACGGCTTCTTCTTTCTCGCCAGCAATGTTCTTCTCGGTGACGGCGTTCTGGACCTCACCAAGGTACCAGTTCGGCATGAAGAACGACAAGACGAGAGGGATGACGGCTAATTTAGGAGCGAAGACGTCAGTTTAAAGCTGAAACGCGGAAAACGGAATAGAGTAAAAAGACGGGGGGGGGGGACGCACCGATAACAACAGCAGCGATCAGCATCCTCTTCATCACCTCGTCGTAAGCCGCGATCGCTCCGGTACGTTCGGGGCTGCCTTCGGCGTAAGTTCCGACGGTGATGATGGAGCCGAAGAGGGTGGAGACTTCTTCGTCGCTGAGGAAGGGCAAATGCTTGCGGAGTTGACCTGGCATGGTGTTCCTATCGGACGAAGCGGTCGGCGTGTCAGGGTCACGCTCGAGTGGCGATGAAAGCTGCTGAAAGACTTACGACCAAATCGCTCCGGCAATGGCGTTACCCACGACACCGCCGATTTCCGTGACGAGCAAGACTATCGCGGTGACGATGGCGACGTCTCTGTGGGGCACGGAAGCCTGAGATCCGACTCCGGTGGTCAAACTGGCGATACCGCCACCAAAGCCTTGAATGACTTGATTGATGACCAATTCAGCGGCACTGGTGAATTAAAAAAGAGATGGTGTGGGGATTTCGTTTTGCTTAAGTTGCTAGGAAATAAGGGGGTAAAGGGAACGGACGACGTACCCGCCACGAGCACCTCGGGAGTGGATCATCATGCCGACACCGGCCAAGCGAACGGTGAGACCGAAGACGAGCAACCACTTGTAGCGGTGCGTGAAGCGCATGATCACGCCGGCCATGATGGCGAACACGGTGAGAGCGACGGATTGGGTGTTTGCGAAGTAGGTGAGCTGGCGGACGGACCTGTGTGGTAAGAGGTTAGAAAGGGGGTACCGGAAACGAAGGGGGATGAATGGTAAGGGTAGGACGTACCAGTTTGGCTGGGTGATGTACACAAAGGAGTATAGGTAGGTGTAGGTGAGATAGAACGAGACCTGGTTCTCGGAACGACAGCGAGAGCCCTCGTAGTGAGTAACTTTTCATTCTACCAAGAAGTCGAAGGGACAGACTCACGAAATCGAAGAAACCAATCAACGAAGCGATGACGACGCTAGGATTCCTCAAGAATCTTCCTGGAGCCAGAGGCTTCGGACTGAACTTCCATTCGTAAATTCCAAATGCGATGAGGAAGATGGGTCCGAGGACGATCATAGCGATCATGGAAGCTGAGCGAAGCGAAGTGGAGAGTAAGGGTAAGTCTTGGGGAAACGACAAAATGTGCGGAGAGAAAGGGTGAGGGGTAGGGGCTGGGGGAACACTCACCGTTATGCCACTTTCCTTTCGCGTTGTTCGCCAACGTCAAGGGCAAAAGCAGCAGAGCGACTCCAGCGGAGAGCAAGATCAAGCCCAGCGCGTCGGTGTCGATAATGGCGCGTTTGATTTTCTCGGTGATGGGGATCGACTTTTCGCGCTCGAGGTAGCCTGCAAACCGAAGACAAATGAGGTCTGCCCTCTAACAAAAGCGAGAGGGAAGCCAAGTTTTTCCTTACCTCGCTTATAAGCCGCGTGTTCCGCCCAGAAGAGGGTGATGATGAGAGGAGCGAGCGCAACTGGTACGAGGATGGCGAACATTCCGTCTATTCGTAGAGGCAGGGCGCGTCGTTAGCCATTGGGCGTTTCTTTTTCTCCCCAGAAAGGGACTTACATCCCCATCTCCAACCCGAAAAAGTCGGACCCAAGACCGACTCTGAAATGAACGCCGAGACGAACGCGTTCAAGATGAAAGGTGCCGAAGTTAAACCTTGGACGAGACCTCTGTATTGTAAAGAGGTGATGTCGGCGACGATGATGGAGGTGAGGACTTGCAATCCGCTTTTATGGGTTTTCGGTTGATCGGGTGGGAGAAAATAGTGGAGAAGGCGGGAAGGTCAGATATTTCTTGTTTTTAAGAAACGGGGGAAAAAAAACGCACGTGTAACCCATTGCATAGACGACGATTCCACCAGCGAGATGGTTCGTCTTGTTGGCTGAGGCGATGACGATGTAACCTGCAGGTGATTGAATCGTCCAAGGAATTCAAGTGAGAAAAAAAAAGCTGGATGAACTTTTGGATAGTGGATGGCTTACCGATGACGTAGAAAAACAAGACGGAACTGTATGCGACCGGACGGGAAGTAACGTCGGCGAGCTTGGCGACGATGGGTTTACCGACGGCGACTACCAGCGCGCGCGCCAAAGCTTATCAGATATGGGTGATATATCAGAAAGTAGGGATTACGCACTGATGATGGCCTGAGCGACTTGAATGGACGCGATGAGGGAATGCTTTCCAAAGGACGATTGGGCCCATGACAGGTACGTCCAGGTGGTCGTGCCGTCGAGTGAGTAGATGTACGAGGCAAAAGCGATTCTGTCGATTCCCAAACCATTCAGTTCAGTTAGAGGCAAGGGCTCAAAAGTAGCCCCGGGGGGGGGGGATGGAGGGGCCGACGAGACGGATGACGAACGTACCCGAGATAGAGGAACCATTTCGTCCGTCCGCGATAAACCTTAGCGGCCGCCTCGACTTTCTTGACACCGATGTGAGCATCGGGAGTGTCGAATAAGGCGTCATCGTGGCTGACGCTGGGTTCGGAGCTGGATGGGTGCGTGACGGGCCGTTTCTCGACGTCGGTGGTGTTTGGCTCCGACATGGTTATTGGGATTTCGATGTCGACTGGAGGGGCGGAGGAGGGGTGGAGATAAGAGGAGGAAAGGCGGGACGGGGGAAGAGCACGACCACGAAGAGGGCGGATATCGCAACGGGCGTTTTTATCAGATAAGTTGGACTCCGCAAAACTGGGTATGAAAAAAACCTCCTTTCCTTCCCCTGGAAACAACTAACGCAACGGGGCCACAAAAAAATGGAAAAGAAGGGAGATCGAGGGGTCAGTGGGTAACCATGTGGAGAGATGGTGCCGCATCTTATCAGATAAACAGATAAACAACGAACATCCCATGCCGAAACGCCACCAGCAATTTTCATTTCTTGCCGCAGATCTTGGCAGGAGCGTTTATTGCTGCCCTTGTCGTGATTGTGGCTGTATTCGGTGCCTTCCAATGAAACTTGGCGCGTCAGCTGCTGATAGCGTTCGAGTGAAGATCATCAGTCCTCGGACGTCCGGACCCTTCAATGCAGTAGGTGCCGAGCCTGAATGTAAAAACAACGTTGTTAACGACTTCCGGCGGTATTGCACGCCCGGAGCGGAAACATGATGGAAAAGCGGGCCGCCCGATGGAGACAAAAAATAATAATAAGCAAGGAAGAAGCGGATAACGTACTTTTTTTTGTCGGCCGGTTAAATTCTGTTCATCCGTGGGTCGTTTCACAGCTTTCGGATAACAAACTGGTAAAAGAAGATTGGCCAAATGGCGCGAGCTTTACTGCGGACCTCATCATGCCATGCTGACGAGGGCAAGGGATGGGGAAGGCGGGCTAGAAGTCACCACGCTGACAGGTGAGATAACGATAACTGTGTAACCAACTTCTTTCGGCAAGTCCGGTTCGCATGTTCTCATCATTCACACGACGCCACCGTACCTGGTTCCCGCCCTCACGTGCACACTCAGCCACAATCCCCCCAAGAATGTCCGGCCGACGAAAGTCCAAGCATTTTTGACCAGTCATTTGATCAGTTGGACTTTTGGGATGATGCCAGCCGAAAGAATCCGAATGACTGGACCGTTCTTTGATGACAAGGCGTGACAACAAGGACAGGACGATCGGGACGTGAAAGAATCCCTGCCTCGGCCAGGCTCCTCCCCGGAGCCGGAAAGGTGCGCACCTTCTGACCTCTCTGTTTTACTCTTCTCTTCTCTGGAGCATCGGGGTAAGAGGGTGGCTACCACATGCCACATTCATAAATAAGCCAAATAAAACCTGCGAAACGAGACCGCCTCAACGTTCTGGCAGCCGAACCCCGCCTCGGAAAAGAGCGCATGGAAATATTTTTGTCCTTTTCTTTCCGATTTCCGACTTTCGGCTGGGAGCAAACCGCAGACGGTATCCCCGAGCCGTAGCCTTGTGCGGGCATTTTCAGCGGCTGATTAAAATTTTTGAGTTAATGCGCGTACCTTGTGGGGGGGGGGGGATGAAGGATGGGACATAACGGCATGCGTTAGCTGACCAAGTCCAGTGCTCGGGCAAGTCCGATGAACCGAAACCGGCGCCAGAGACATCACCGATAATCTTTTTATCTTATCACGTGGGTTCATCATTATCTTATCGTCATGTCTTGGCAGGACCTGCCCACGGACTCGAGGAGGAATGTAGAGTTTCCAACGGTCTGGGACGAGCTATGGTTCTTGTATGTCTCGATTTTGGGCGCCAAAAGTAACGTAAAGAATGCAGGCCACCGGGTAGTCTGAGCTACCCTTGAAGTTCCACCATTCGGTTTTTCGTTTTCCACTGCACTCGAGGACATTGGCCAAAGCGTGCAGGAAGCAACAGATGAGGATATATCCCATGTGATATGCCAAGTATGTAGGATATACCGGAACCAGGGAGGAGCTGGAGAGGGACAGCTGGTGTATCCCCCGATAATTTTTGATTGAA
Organism: Tulasnella calospora MUT 4182; assembly: GCA_000827465.1. NCBI lineage: Eukaryota > Fungi > Basidiomycota > Agaricomycetes > Cantharellales > Tulasnellaceae > Tulasnella > Tulasnella calospora. Next base: position 12,130 of record KN823480.1, read on the forward strand.
TAGCTATGTCGTCAGCCAAGAGCTCATCTCAGGGTCCTTGGGGAGTGCGATTCTAGATCAGCTAGATTAAACGCTTCAGGTTGTGGATCTTTTTCGCACCTCAACGAAGGTCTCTTGGTTTCATTCGGCGCTGCTGGACCAGCCGGAGAGAAATTCAGGAATCTTGTTTGGAAGGTCCTACCTAGGACCGGTTCCTAAATTGAGGAACCTGGATATAGCTGCTTCAGTGCATGCATTGTAGCCTTGCGCAATTGCACTCTTCGTTATTTCAAGGTTCGAGTCCATATTTAGGGGGAAAGATCCTGCCCGAAAGAAGCCAGGTGTAGCTAGACATTTCGTGCTCTGCTTGAATCATGGACAGCAACCAACACTTGATCCACAGCAATAAAACCAAGCCAAGATTTGATTCCGAGGTTTCCGAAGAATCTAAACTAGCAGACGGAGATTCCAATATTTGCATAGATATCCTAATCTACAATTACAAACAACCGACATATGATTCAGATACCCAGCGATCGGGAAACATCTAAAATAAAATAAAAGCCTCCTTCATTCGTAAATGCAAGCCTGCCATGACAAATTGAAGTGCGGCTTCTTTGGCGGGCCCAGTACCGTGACGAGAACCAAAACAAGCGTTGCGAAAAGAGCGACATCCATGGTCCGTTAAAAGAAAGAGATCGAAATGGGACGGGAAAAGACTTGAAGGCATGGTATCCCACGTTTAGACCGCCATCGCACGGTTGAAAGGGAAGAATGTTGTAAAGGATAACGTCATTATGGTAAAGCTTCTCGATGAGCTTCCCGTCGGGTAAGAATTCAAGTGATGTCGCAACATCCAATTTGTCCCGTTGAAGCCTGCCTAAGCAGTCCCCAGTCGCCACATCCCATAGCCAGGTGGTGTTGTCATAACATCCAGAAGCGACGAGCTTGCCATCTAGCGAGAATGCTAGACATGCGACCTCGGAGTCGTGACTGGCGTGTGGTTTGTCCAGCAGTGTTCTAGATTTCACATCCCACCATTGAATTGTATGGTCATCAGACCCGGATGCTAGGGTCTTTCCATCTGGTGAAAATGCCACGTCATTGACGACTGCCTTATGACTCACAAGCAGCGGGCCCAAGAGGGTCCATGTTGTAGAATCCTACAAACATATTGTACCATCACGGGACCCAGATGCACTATAAAGTCAATTCCAAACCTCCTCCAGGCGTTGCTTCAATCCCGTATGAGATTGGCTTTCGAGAGACACCGCCAGTTTGGACAAAGCTCTGCCCAAGTCTGTGTAAGTTTTTCTCACAAGTCAAGTTCTTCACATCAGAAAGCAGTTGAGCGCTAGTCGGCTTCTGGTGAAGATTGCCGGATCTTAAATTTGTCTTCAGCCCCCTCCCTTGTCATGAGGGTGAACTCTGCGCCTGACGGTAATTTTGTTTCGAGAATCCCGGTGACTCGCGCGGTAACCATCGGCTGAGTGTAAAGAGAGTGGGGACCACCAAAAAAGGAAGGTGGAGCGGATGTTGTTGAGGATGGAAAGGGGTGACGCTGTTCAAGCGGCGGACTTCAACACAACGTCTAAAGGTCAACACAGGGGCTGAGCAAAAAAGTGACAACACGCGGCTGCCAACTTGCACCCTTCATGAGTCTCTAAGACAATGTATGTAATGATGCTCGCAACTCTTCTTTAAATGGGGGCGCCAACTGATAGAAGGGACAAAAAGCGACGGGCTGAGAACGGCTGAGTGGGTGGGAGTTGCCAAAGTCGCCGTGTTGTCACATGATCGATTTTTGTTGCGGTGTCACGGAGACGGCCGGGACAAACCGTTTTGGCTTACAACCCAACATCACCCAACGTTTTTGTCCTGCCCCAAGTGTATATATTACAAGGCCAGGCGCAAGCTCTCCTTGCCCTGTACCATCATCGCATTCCCCCTTCCTCCTCTCCCCTTGTCTCTCCAACCCTAAAAACTTCAACTCCGGACCCCCCAGCTTGTGATCTGTTTTCCTGAGCATTAAACACAGGCGGGTAACTCGTTTCACACTTACCTCCGCCTATCCTATTAGTCTAATTTGGAATATTGGCTTCTCGGTCGTAGTTCGTCGTTGAACTTTGGTTGCAAAGTAGAGTTTGATCTCCATCAAAACCGTCGGCTATTTTCCAAGTCACCCCCCTCAATCTCCCAACAATGGCTATTCCATTACGCAGATGTCACGCAACCATGCTCGTCCTTGACCCATCTCCTTCCAACTCTACCATCATCAACATCGCTTCCAACAGCCCGGCCACGTCATCGGCTGCAGCTATCTTGCCGCCACCCGCCCTCCCATCACCATCCGTTCCCTCACCGTCGACGCCTTCGCCCCTTCCATCAACATCCTCATCCGTTCCGTTAACATTCTCACCAGTCCCATCATCGTCCTCATCAATCCCGTGTTCGTCCTCATCCTCTACGCCACCCCAACTCTCCGAGGCACTCCCAAAGAAGAGGGAAAGGAAGCTCAAGCCCGCTCCGAAAGCGCAAGGTCCTCCTCCAAACCCCGCTGTACCCTTCCCTTATCAACGTTGCTATGCCTGTGGTCCCAAGCTATGCGAGTGGTGTGCCAAGGACCGTCCGCCCATCGGCCACAGGAGGCCGATCCCCGACTTCGTCGTTTCGACCCTCATTCGACACGCCATGCCTCACCGCTTCGAAACCCTCGAGCAGATCAAAGAAAGGGAGATCGCTACCGGCATGAGGGACCCGCCTAAAGACCAGAAAGTCGACGAACGTGATGGCGATGAGATGGAGTACGGGTCTTCAGGGGTATTCGTGCCGCCGGCATGGACGTCCGATAAGGCTCGCCCGAAGAAGTCTTGTTTCCGGAAAAGAGCAGTGAGTACCTGGAGTAGTTTATCATGAGGTCGAGTCTCTAACCTAACCCCTCTTAGTCTCCTCGTTTCACTCCATACCCGAGCCCATCTACCCGCACCCCTCTTGTCCGACAATCAACCGAGGACATCAAGGCCTCTCTCGACGAAGCTCTCGCCAACCGGATCCGCCTTAACTACGAAGGTCCCGTCGCCATCGCCATTCGGAACGAAATCTCGGCTCTACACGTTCCGAATGAAGAGCCTTTCAAGTGGGAGCCCGAGTACACTGGTCCACCACCCGAGGCCTCTCGCGATGGCGACCCATCTCCAAGTGGAAATACTGCCAGTACCGAGGCAACAATGAATGAGTTGGCTTCGTCGTTGCAAGAAGACCTTGAAGATGAGGCTGCCGTCGTCGAGCTCCTGTTGCCAAGCATAGGCAAGGTAAACTTGATTCCCTTATCACGGTGGTGGACCATGCTCTAATAACTCGCTGGATTGTATAGAAACGTCGATTCGAAGAGGATGATGATAATTCTATCAATCCCAACCCCAAGCCTCTAGAAGGCTCCCCAACTAAGAAGCTCAGGACCGCAGCGCATAAGCTGCCGAACATCAAATTCCCTGGCTTCGCCATACCCAAATCCATCTTCCCCTCTTCGTCCTCCGCTTCTCTTCCGTCTCAACCTCTTACCACAGCCCTTCCCCCGACCCCAATACGATCCCCTTCTCCATCAATAACATCAACCGCAGTCTCAAGCGACTCCTCGTCCCAAGGAAGCTCGTCTCCAAACACATCCGACCGCTCCTCTCCTTCATCATCACCCCGCAAACAACGTATAATGAAGAAACAGCTTCGATTCCTCTTCTCCAACCCTTCATCTACTCATCCCAAATTTGGCATCACCGACTCCGTCTACTTCCATCATCGCCGCATTGAATCGACCTCTAAAAACGTGCGTAGTTCCAAGAAGCACAAGAGCTACGCTCCTCTGGCCAAAACCTGGTCCCCGCCCGAGCTCGAGTGGGCCTCTTGGAACAAAGAGGAGTGGGACCGGATGCGGAAGGCGTCTCTCGAGAAGAAGACCAGCCGCGGAAGCCTCGAAGACCGGGTTAAGAGGAGCGAGGCGATCGACGCATCTGCCGAGAGGTTCCAGAAGTTGGTGGAGCGGTACGAGGCGGGCTGGCCAACGATCGACCTCGCGGGCGTTCGGGCGAGGTACATCCGCCCGAGAAAGAACGAGGTCCCACGCGAGAAGAACAAGGAGTCCATGCCGGTGCTGGGACACCTTGACGAGATTCGCAGACACTACCCGGCCTGGGGTCACCCGGCTTGGGACGATGTCTCCAGGAAGGCGATCATCGAGTGGCGGCAGACCCCTCACTACAAGCTGAGGGTGTTCGATATGATGGTGATCGTGGAGGATGAGGAGAAGGAGAGGAGGCGGGCGAACGCTGAGCCTGACGAGGCGACGGAGGTCGCGACGGTCGCGGATGAGGATGAGGAGAGGATGAGGAGGGAGTACCTCGCGGCGGAGGTGGAGGAGGTGGAGGCGCCTGCTGCTGGCGGGTCTGGGTCGGCGTGGGGGGTTCCTGCCCCTGCTGATGGTGGACTGAGGAGGGAAATGGCCCTCAGCGAGGTTGACTTCGTCGGCCAGTGGTCCGCCCCTACCGGGCCTCATCCCACTGGCCTCGGGTTCGGCTGGCCTTCCGGGGCCAACAACTAATTACCTATCCTCACCGACATCCCTACCCAACGCCCCCGACGACGACTTTTGATCTTGGCGGACGAGAGATCGTCTTCGGGGGCTAACTGGGGTGTCGGCGAGGTGAAGAGTATTGCGATGGGGAGAAGAAGTTCAAGACGGTTGGAGAGTATTTGAAGAGCTGGTGGTGGGGTGTGAGGTCGATGTTTCTTGTTTTCTCCCCTTTCATGCTACCCGTGACAACAACGGGCAACTTATCACTTTCACCATCTCGTGCTGCTCCCTCTTGATGACGGGAGCGGGATCGATGCCGCCTGCAGAAGGTGAAGTCGGATCTTTTGTTTTCCCCTATGTGACACGTGGCTGACCTTGATCGCTTACTTCCTCCAGGCGGCTTTCCACCACATTATCCGATATATCTTTATTCGACATTTCATCCATCTCTTCTCGTTTCGGATTTCACGCGTTTCAAGTCGCTCCAGAGTCGATCTTGTCATCCAGGTACCCTTCCCTTCTTCGTCCATCGAGCCTCCCAGGGTTGTGCGTTGTCAATACACGTGGCCCAGGGGAAGATCGTCAGCGTGTCATTCGGGTTCGTCGCTCTCGTTGTGCTTTGGAGTCGAGTGGTTTGTTGATCCGACGTTTTTGTTCGTCCCGATTTAGGTTCCCCCACATTTTCATCTTACTTCTTTCTCGCCTCTTTCCACATTTCTTTCGGAAATGTTTCGATTCTTCCTTTTGCAAAATTTTCTTGTCTCATTGTCTCATCCAACAGCATTCCCAGTTCCCCTCTTCACTGTCGCCAAGCCTGTTTGTCATCTGTAATGTTTTTTGTTACCTGCCCCTTCATGTTTCGATTCCCTCCCCCTCCCCCCCATTATCGCCTGTTCCCTTTGGAGTCCTTTGTTTGACTGTATCACACATTGATTCTCTCGATTTTCTTCGCCTGTTTCTTTTGTTGATCCCATATTGCCTACCGTGTATCCTGTTTTCCCTTGTTCTGTTTTCCTTAGTCGTGTCTCAAACTTTGTCA
>KN823481.1:0-17468 GCA_000827465.1 Tulasnella calospora MUT 4182
AGTCGTCCCAGAACTCGTTGTATCGTCAGAACAATCTGCTGTTAGGGAGATTTTAGTGGAAAAGACGTTGTGGTGCAGTGCGAGGTGGAAGGGAAGCTGCCGAATCGAAGCGTGGGACGGTCGACAGCGCGGCGATGGGACCCTTTGTGCCCATTGTTCGCCTTTCCGGCGTCCAATTCCATTCCCCCGATCCAGAACTCAACTCAGCCAACCCTCCATCCCCTCCTGGATTCGCACTCACAGATTGCGGTAGCCTCTGTGTTCTCCGCTGTGTTCTCCGACTCCCCCCTCCCTTGCAAATCGTCCTCTTAGCTCGTATATAAAGCCATGTGAGGTCGATGCGATCTTGAACTCTCCCTCTTTGCTCCCCTTCTCATGGGATGGCAAATTTCGCGTGGAAGCCTGGAAGGGAGTTCGACCTGCCCTCCAAAGAAGCGGGTGACCTCACTGGCGCTCGCGCCACTCCTGCCTTGAGGAATGCGCCTTTTCTCCCATCTGTCATCATACACCATGGTTGAACAGTCAGTGCTGAAACCAGTTGATGCTTCCACGTTACCCGACTACGAATCTGAGGGTAAAGCCCCATGGATTGTGCGAGAGCTCGCTGGGGTATGTCCTCTTGCCCGAGACTCATTGGTCAACACTGACCAGGAGGTAACAGTCCATGACGGGTCGAGTCATGATGGCCTCGTACGAAACCATTAAAGCAACTGGGAAATCAGTCGTTTGTCTCTCCCCTGTATGAGTCCTTGTTGAGCGGCGATGATCGGTGGAATGCTGACGTCGTCCTTAGTGGGGTGATTCTTCCCCTTTATTGCTACCATGCATCCGTTTTCGGGACCTCGTAGCCACCTCCATCACTGTTGGGACGGTAAGTAAAATAGTTCCGTCGCGATCGTCTGCTCGAAGATGCCGATAGAAGTCTTGAAAAAGGGCGGGACTGCGGCGATCCTGGCTCCAGCCATCGCACCCGGAGTGGACATGGTTCCTGGAGGATCGGAAGTAGCGGGCTCCGTCACGGCTCAGCTCGTTGGTTCGGCCGGCAAAGAGGTTGTCGACAATGTGCGAGGCTTTATTGAACCCCCATAGGTTTACGCCGTCCTAACCCCGGCTTGATAGGCGGTCAACTGGCTCCTCGTGGACAAACCTTTGGACGACCTCCTCCGCAATCACGCCCACACCCTGAACGAAAACTCCGCAAAGGAGATTCTCATTACATTAAAGTACAAACATGTAACAAAGGACGCCGCACTGGGATTCTTCAGAAGTCCCGAACACGAGGACTCGTCGATATTGTCCAAGGTGGCCGACTACTTTGCGGTTGAGAACGGGTGGTTCTCCCCCTACTTATTTGCCAGCGGTCGACGGTAAGGTCTTCGTTTCTCAGGGTACGCTGCAAACATGTTGACATCGGTGCTTTCTACTCAGGCCTGTGATACCTCGGTCAATTCAAGCTGATGTCGTCTTCGCACACGGCCCCTTTCTGAGTGGCGATTACAAGGTACGAGCAAGTGGATTTGGAATTTGGCTTCAGCTCGAACAAATTGGAACCTTGCTCTTTTTTTTTTTGTCCAAAACAGGTAGCGTAAACCTAGCTCGCCGAAAGTGCATTTGCCCTCCATTTTTGTATGCCCCCGGATGGGCACAAGACATCTTTCCCAGACGCCGTTGGAACAACCGAGCCAGACGCGGAATTGGAACCGTCTGAGTCGAAGTCGACAAGCCTTAAAGCTCAAACCAAACGACTAGGGAAGAAGCTTCTCAACAAGGATATGAGTTCCGAGGCGATGCCAACGGGTGGATCCGAATCGGCCGGACGCCAGCCAGCGGTTCAAGCCAACGCCCCTTCATCGAACGACCTGGACCGAACGGACTTTGATCCTCTCGCCGAGTCTTCAACATCCTCCGGCACAGCCGTACCATCTCGGCGAATGATCATCCTCCCGCTCGGCATCAAACCGCACCGAGCGCGCGCGTGGACGTCGTCCGCGCGCCCCGGCGAGAGCGTCCTCCGTTACGTCCTCTTCAACGGCCAGTGCCCCTCCGTCGTCGTTCCGGTCAAACCTGGCAGCCCGCTCGTCGCGTGGCATACCTCGACGTTATCCCAGCTTGGCGAAATGGGGAAGGGTGGCGGTGTGGAGGGGGTTGTGAGGATCTTGCTGGAGTATGTGGAGCTGTGCGTGGATTGGGAGAGGATGGTGGTGGTCGCGTCGAAAGGAAGGCATGGGGCGGGCGGGGAAGTTGATGCGTTGAAGAGGGGGGCTATCAAGGATGCGTTGACGTTGTTGATTGAGAATCTGGTGGAGGCGGGTCAAAGCCAGGATGTCAAGGAGAAAGTCGATGCGGAACGAGCGGGGATCGTGTTCTTCCGACTTCCGTGATGCGCAGTAATATGGTAATCCAAGTACTTCCGCCGGCTCTAATTAACCCCTCCCGGACTCGCGCTGACAGACTGCGGTACCTCTCCGAATCCCCACTCCGTTGCTATCGCCGTGTCAGCTCGTATTCAAAGCCTCCCAAGGTCGATGAGATTCTGATCTCTCTCTTCTCCACTCCTGGTGGGATTACAGTTAAGGTATGCATCAATTCTCGTGTGTCCGATCCCACGACCTCCAAACCGAGCGAGGGAGAAGTCGATCGACTGGTGCATATAAGTACGTTGAGAATAACAGCGGCGTCAAACTCGGGCGTTGGTTGTAGTGTAACAGTGCCCCCCCCCCCGTAGAATGCTAACGGTCCCGAAAACCTCTCGCTCGCTTGATAGGATGACTGTATGGGGAACGGTCGTTAGGACATGTAATTTTTCGAGATCACAATTCAACCTGAAAGTCCTGGAGATTAGTACTTATGCACCTCGCGCTTCACCTGCTAGTGACAGCATTCTCTGGTCACAACGCAGAACTTGGGTCACCGGCACGAAGTGGGAGCCGAGGAAGTAGCTGAGTTTGAACGGGAAGCCCAAAAGGACGAGGAACCATCAGCTGAGTTGAACATGGGACAAAAGCAAGATTACTACGAAGGCGGAGGACTCGCACACATCGAACCTGTCAGACTCAATCCAGTATATCACACAGGTTACACAGTTTTTAGTCGGGCGACAAGCAAAGATCCAGCACCTCTGGCTCCAAATATCACAGCGAAAGACTATTCGGCTCCTTCTAGCGCAAGTTGCTCGCGGATACGGACGATACACCTCAAAGCCGTAGCCACATTGCTATTATCTCCGATTTCTTTGAATATTTCGCTTGCCTGTTCATAAAGGCGTATTGCATCAATCTGGTGACGCTGGTCACAATGAACATGACCAAGGCATAGTAGAGAGCTGGCTCTTCCGGATCTATGGCCGAAATCAGTGTAGATTTGGAGGGCTTCAGCGAAATGCGTAACGGCCTGGCTGTACTCCTTTCGAAGTCGATGGACCTCAGCAATACCCCACAGGGCGTCGGCTCGCCCGACTATGTCACCCGTGTCGGTAGAGATTTCAACTGCCTCGGCATATAACGTAACGGCCTGATTGTAGTCTTCTTGGATGGAATGTACCCCCGCGATACCACGTAGAGCATCGGCTATAATTGGTCTGTCTTGGGTGTCGATGCAAATCTGGATGACTTCGTGGTATAGCGTGATAGCTTTGCTGAACTCTTTTTGGCCTCGATGCACTTTAGCGAGGCCCCACAGAGCGGAGGCTCTCCCTCGCCGGTCATTAATGTCGGCGCTGATTTGCATGGCTTCGGAGTAGAACGTAATAGCTTTGCTATACTCGTGTCGGAAGCGGTGTACCTCAGCAAGACGCAGGAGAGCAATGGATTTTCCCGCGCTGTTGCCCGTGTATGTGTAGATGTCCAACGAGTCGGCGAAGAATCTCGAGGCGGTGATGTGGTCATTCTGCTGGTGATACATTTGTCCTAGTTCTAAAAGAAGCTCAGGAGAGCGAGCCTCGGATGCTCTTGAATCTGAGGTCCGCTTCGGGTCCGGGATAACCATCGGCTATACCACATCATGTCAATTTGGTTCGTGAACGCCAAAGTAACATTACTGACCATCCACTCCATGAATTTTCCACAATCCTCCGCTGTCGGTCGCTTGGTGAGATCGATGCTCCAACACTTAATCATCAAGGAGCAAAGGCGCAGGATCAACGACATGCGAGCGTGGTCTGCAACGGACGGGAGGTTTCCATCAATGACGTGTTTGATGATAACTGAGTCCTTTTGTACGTTTTGAAACGGAATTGAATTCGTCATAACCTATCTCGGCGGTGAGTAGTCGCTCCATCTGACGGGATTGTCTGAGTGAAGGCGTACCTCGTACCATATCCACCCCAATGACCATATATCGCTCCAAAGGCCAGGCTCGTCGTCCATGAGCAGCTCGGGTGCAGCCCAGCGGAGGGTATACTCGTTTCCCGTAAAGGTCATAGTATTAGTGTCAGCGCAGAATGTTGCCTGAAACTCGAGTGCTTGCTGCGCGTGTTTCTCGGTTACAGTCGTCTGGTTGTTTGGGTCCTTCTCGGTAAGTCGTCGAGCGGAACCAAAATCTGTGATTACAGCGCGGCATTTTGAGGTTACTAGTATGTTTATCTATGCAGTTGACGAATTAGACTGCCAAGTGCAGAGGGCTAGGATATCCGAACCTACCGATTTGAGGTCGCCGTGGATTATCGGTGGATTGCGGGTATAGAGGTTTTTCACTCCTCGCGTCACGTCGCGGATCTGGGTTACGGGTTCTTAGAGGTACTTGCAAGGAGATAATTGTGGTCTTACCAGTGAGATCCGTTCAGGAATTTCCCAGTCCTGCGACGCCACAAAGTCCTTCAAATTCCCATGTTCTTCCCAGCGAAAGATCAACCATATTCGACCGCTGGGTAGGTCTTCAACGAACCCCTTGAGCTCGATAACGTTTTTGTGAGACAGTTCAACCAATATTCCCGCTTCTCTGAGTGCCAACTGGAAGGAACTCAGGCCCGCGATGAAAAACTAACGTGAATGGATGACTCGTCCTTACCCCCAGTACTCGTTCTCGATCGCAGCCGCTCTCTATCTTCAGTTTCTTTACTGCTATGGCCTGTCAAGTTGTGGGTCGACGAGCGAGTCAACGGTCCGTTGTCAGGTGCAGGAGGGTCCAGTGTTTGCTACGGACCTTCTTCTGAACGTGTTCACTAGGAGACCCCTTCCCGCCTTCGGCACCTTCGGACCCGTTCGGGCTGCTCCCAACATCAGAAACAGAAACAAGAAGCGCCCGTGAAACTGTGGCATGTCCTCCATGGAACTCGCGGGTGCCTTCGGGAAATTCGATGGAGGAGGGATCAATTCGCCATTTCGCAAGCTTGTTGAGTTTATCCCGCTAGATGAAAACAGGATTCGGCAGGTTATCAACGCCACAGCCTGGAACTGAGTGGGACCTACCAATTTGGCGCTTAGCTGCGGTGCATTGCTTGAATCCTGACCGGTTCCCGACGGGCCAGGATTGAGATCGTGGGTCTCGTCCACTTGCATCTGATGTTTCTGCGCAAAGACGATTGGTTCTGAGGGTAAATTTCAGCTTTGCTGAGAGGCGAGTAAGCGAATGGAGGTGAAGCGGGGAGTGGGTGGTGGGTGGTGAATTCGAGCGTGAGGGGTTTAAGACGATAGTCGAGCGGGCGCCATGATATCGATGTGGCTGTGTGCTCGAGGCGAGGAACCCCCTCAGTCGTGTTGAGCGGTTTTTTAGACTGCATTTTGGACTGTGCACTGCACTGCTACAGGGAGTTTAGGATTTATCGCCGGTATCAACCTTCTCGCTCACGTTGCAGATAAGACATGCGCTTGTCATCCCTTGCTCGCCTTTACCATGGAGCCTTCTCGCTAAGACCTTCAACCACCATATCTATGATCACGAAATTTATTTTCTACTTGAGGCTTGCCGGTTGGCATCTGGATTAGTCATGTAAGCTCAGCCGTAAAGGGGCCAGAATGGATGGCGCGACATCGGTCGACCCGGTTGAAGATGTCACCTCACGACATGTTAGCTGTTGATCGTGTTTGGAATTGCTGGCCCAATTTTCGCCGACAGTCGAGTTACAGGAACACAGAGACTAGGTGGAGAGGTCCCGGTCTCGTTGTGCGTACATAAGCCCTCCGCCGAGCAGACGAAATTTCATACGCCAACAAACTCCTCAAAAAAGCCGATCCACTCGCGGCCCATAATCATCTTTCTTGACATCTAATTTAATCGCCCTCACTTTACCTGCCTTTCTCGTTTTATGTAACGCCAGGCACATAAATCAGGAAACCGACGTCGCTCTCGCTGACTTGATTGCCATTTTCCAGCGGCGTCACAGCCCAGCTCGTTGGTTTGGCTGGCAAAGGGGTTGTTGAAAAAGTGCGAGGTTTTTCATGGACTCCTTATTGGCGACGTCCCAACCCTAGGCTCGATAGGCGGTCCACTGGGCACTGGTGGACGAGCCTTTGGACGATCTCCTGCGGAATCACACCCACACTCTGAACGAAAACTCGGCAAAGGATACTCTCATCACATTAAAATACAAAACATGCAATCGTGGGCGCCGCACTAAGGTTCTTCAGAAGCCCCGAACCTGGAGATTCGTTGATATTGTTCAACGTGGCTGACTACTTTGCGATAGAGAACGGACGGTTCTTCCCGCATCCCTTTGCCAGTTGTCGACGGCGGTGCCTTCGTTTCGCAAAGTGCCTTGCAAGCAAGTTAAAATCAGACTTTTCGACTGAGGCCTGTGATAACTCGGTCGATTCAAGCGGATGTAGCCCCTGCTCACGGTCCCTTTCTGAATGGGCGACAACAAGACACCGAGAGCTAGTCTTGAACTTGGCTTCAGACCCGAGAAATTTCAACCTGCTCCAGATCCAAACATGTGGCGGAAACCTGCCGGCCTAAAGTGCATTTGCCCTCCATTTCTGGGTACCGCCTCCGCGTGAGCAAAAGACATTCGCCCAAGACGCTGTTGAAGCAAATCATCCAGGCGCCAGGTTACAATTGCCCGAATCTAGGCCGGAAAGGGCTCAAAAGTCAATCGAAACGAATTGGGGAAAGCTTTTCGGCAAAGATACCAGTTTAGGTGTGCCAATCGGTATGTATATCTGAATCAGCCGGACGCTAACCAGCACTTCAAGCGAATGCCCCTTCAGCAGACGCGGACCGCACCGACTTTGATCTTCTTGCCGAGTCTCCAGCATCTCCTGCCACACCATTTCCACCTCGACGAATGATCATCATCCCGCTCGGCATCAAACCACACCGAGAGGGAGTGTAGACGTCATCCGCCAGGCGCAGCGAGAGCGTCATATGTTACGTTCTCTGCAACGACTACCTGACTGTTCCATTCAAGTTAAACCTGGAGGCCCGCTCGTTGCGTGGGATACGACTTGACAGACGTCGGAAACCGGGGAGGTGTGGAGGGTATTGTCGGGGTTGCTCCAGTATGTCAAACTGTGCGTCGATTGGGGGAGGACGATGGTTGGGTCGAAAAAAGGGATGAAAAGGAGACGCGAGCGAGGAAGATAAATTTATAAAGAGAGAGGCTATCGGGGATGCTTTCACGCTGATGGTGGAGGCTCTGGTGGAAGAGGGTCAAAGCGAAGATGTCAAGGAGAACGTCGATGTACTGGACTCTCCAGCGCGGAGTTGTGTTCCTCCGACTTTCGTAATGCACAATAATCGGTTCGACCACTTCACTCGGATATATTGAGTAATTTCATTGGTTCTCAAATTATAAGCCGATCGTTACAACTTGGGGAGCGAGGAGCGGCCGTGCTGGCCGAAACGCTCTTGAGCGGGGTCTTGAGCACTTCAAGAATGTATGGCGCGGCTTTATTGCGACACCCGAGGAGAATGAACGACGGAAATTTCTACTTCCTCCTGAACCCGAAAGGGAGGAATGATGGAACCGTTATCGCCGCAGGAGCAAACGGTCCACATAGAGCTTTTTCGGCAGTCGGGATTCAGAGCTCAACTATACTCTCCTCCCTTCGACACGCATACCACGCTAGACGCCAATCACAAGGCTCTGTCAGCGTCACTCTACGTCGCCTATCCAAGTAACACACAAAATATAAATATAAACAATCCGAAGTCCGGGTCCGCCCCACTTTGATTTAAATTTGTTACCCAATTGGGCCTCTCGCGGTTGGCTCGCATCGCTCATTGGTCGAAGGCAACCGAGACCGGATCTTGAATAGAGCATCATGTGAGAGTTTTATTGCATCCCAGTTGACCCAGAACTCGTCGTATCGTCAGAACAATCTGTTGTTAGTGGAGATTTTGGTGTAAGTTGCCGAATCAAAGCGTGCGACGTTCGACGGCGCGGCAATGGGACCCTTTGTGCGCATTGTTTGCCTTTCCGGCGTCCAATTACACTCGCCCAATCCAAAACTCAACTCAGTCAATCCTCCATCCCTTCCCTGGGTCCACACTCACAGATTGCGGTAGCCTCTGTGTTCTCCGCTGTGTTCCCCAACTGCCCCCCCTTGCCATCATGGTGTCAGCTCGTATATAAGGCTGCTTAAGGTCGATGAGATCTCGAATTCTTCCCCTTGTCCCCTTCTCATGGGATGGCAAAGTTCACGTGGAAGGAAGTTCGACCTACCCTCCAAAGAAGCGAGCGACCTCACTGGCGCTAGCGCCACTCATGCCTTGAGGATGCGTTTTCCTCTCTCATCTGTCCTCGTACACCATGGTTGAACAGTCAGTGCTGAAGCCAGTAGATGCTTCCACTTTGCCCGACCACGAAGCCGAAGGGAAGGCACCATGGATTGTGCGGGAGCTTGCTGAGGTATCTGAACCTTGGTCGAAGTTCAATTGCAATTGGTCAACGCTGACCAAATGGTAACAGTATCTGACTGGTCGAGTCAAGATGGCCTCATACGAAACCATCAAAGCGACGGGGAAATCAGTCGTTTGTCTCTCCTCTATATGAGCCATAAGTTTTACTTGGAGCAAACGGGCAACTTGTGCTAATTTGTTCACCGGTGGGGTGATTCTTCCCCTTTATTACTACCGTGCATCCGTTTTTGGGACCTCGTAGCCACCTCCATTACTGTTGGGGCGGTAATTAAATAGCTCCATCGTGATCGTTTGGTCGAAGAAGCTGACGGAAGTCTTGAAAAGGGCGGGACTGCGGCGATCCTGGTTCCAGCCATCGCACCCGGAGTGGACATGGCTCCTGGAGGGTCAGAAGTGGCTGGCTCCGTCACAGCTCAGCTCGTTGGTTCGGCTGGTAAAGAGGTTTTTGACAATTTGCGAGGGTTTATTGAACTCATGGGTTTACGTCATCCTAACCCCGGCTTGATAGGCGGTCAGCTGGCTCCTGGTCGACAAACCTCTGGACGATCTCCTCCGCAATCACGCCCACACCCTGAACGGCAACTCCGCAAAGGAGATTCTCATTACATTGAAGTACAAGCATGTAACCAAGGACGCTGCATTGGGGTTCTTTAGAAGTCCTGAACACGAAGATTCGTCGATATTGTCCAAGGTGGCCGACTACTTTGCGGTTGAAAACGGGCGGTTCTCCCTTTAATTATTTGCCAGCGGTCGAAGGTAATGTTTTCGTCTCCCGCGGAGTGTGTTGCAAGCAAGTTAACACCGGGGTTTTCTGCTTAGACCTGTGATACCTCGGTTAATTTAAGCCGACGGGGGTCTTTGCACACGGCCCATTTCTAAATAACAATTACAAGGTACGGAAGGCTGGTCTCAATTTAGCTTCAGCTCGAAGAAACTGGAACCTTATTTTTTGTTGTGGTCCAAAACAGGTAGCGGAAACCTTGCCCGCCGAAAGTGCATTTGCCCTTCATTTCTGTATGCCCCCGGATGGGCACAAGACATCGGTCCCAGACGCCGTTGGAACAACCGAGCCAGACGCGGAGTTGAAACCGTCTGAATCAAAGTCGACAAGCCTGAAAGCTCAAACCAAACGACTTGGGAAGAAGCTTCTCAACAAGGATATGAGTTCCGAGGCGATGCCAACGGGTGGATCCGAATCGGCCGGACGCCAGCCAGCGGTTCAAGCGAATGCCCCTCCATCGAACACCGTGGACCGAACGGACTTTGATCCTCTCGCCGAGTCTGCAACATCCTCCGGCACACCCTTACCCTCCCGACGAATGATCATCCTCCCGATTGGGATCAAACCGCACCGAGCCCGAGCGTGGACGTCGTCCGCGCGCCCCGGCGAAAGCGTCATGCGTTACGTCCTCTTCAACGGCCAGTGCCCCTCCGTCGTCGTTCCGGTCAAACCTGGAAGCCCGCTCGTCGCGTGGCATACCCCGACGTTGGCCCAACTTGGCGAAATTGGGAAGGGTGGCGGTGTGGAGGGGGTTGTGAGGATCTTGCTGGAGTATGTGGAGCTGTGCGTTGATTGGGAGAGGATGCTCGTCGTCGTTTCGAAAGGAAGGATTGGGGCCGGAGGAGAAAAAGAGTTGAAGATGCAGGCTATCAAGGATGCGTTGACCTTGTTGGTTGGCAATCTGGTGGAGGCGGGTCAAAGCCAAGATGTCAAGGAGAAGGTCGATCTGGACCGAGCGGAGATTGTGTTCTTCCGACTTCCGTGATGCGCAGTGATATTTTAATGCAAGTACTTCAGCCAGCTCTAATATTAACCCCACCTGGACTCGCATTGACAGATTACGTGTAACCTCAGAGTCCGTATTCTCCGAGTCCTCCCTTCCCCTGCTCTCGTCGGGTCAGCTCGTACTTACCGCGTCCCAAGGTCAATGAAATCCTGACCCCTCTCTTTTCGTTCCATCCATGATGAGATTGCACTTAAGGTGTGCATCATTTCTCGTGTGTCTTCAGCCGCAACCTCCGAACCGAGCGAGGGAGAAGTCGACCGATTGGTGCTTATACGTATGTCGGGAATAACACCTCAAAACGAGCAGCTCTAACTCGGTGTTAGTTGTAGTGTGACACAACCCCCCGAAGAATGCTAACGGTCTCAAAAAGCTCTCGCTCGCTTTACTAGAATGGCGCAATAGAGACCGGTCGTCCGGACATGTAATTTTCTGAGATCAATTTATCTTGAAAGTCCTGCAAATTCGTACTTATGTACCCCCCGGTTTGCCCGCTAGTGAGAGCATTCTCTGGTCACAACGCATAGTTTGGTCAACAGCACGGAGGAGAGCTGAGGAAGTAGCTGATTTTGGAAGGGGAAGCGCCAGAGGACGAGAAGTCATCCTAAGCTGATTTAACTATAGGACAAAAACAAGATACATATGCTACGAAGGTGGAGGAGGCGCACACATCGAACATGCCAGACTCAACCCAATACATCACACAGGTTACATACTTTTCAGTCGGGCGGCAATGAAAGATCCCGTACAACGGATCCCGATTATCATAGTGAAACATTATTTGGCTCCTTCTAGCGCGAGTTGCTCGCGGATGCGGGCGATACGCCTTGAAACCGTAGCCACCCTCCTAGTATCTCCAATTTCTTCGAATATTTCGGCTGCTTGTTCATAAAGGGGTAATGCATCGATATGGTGATGCTGGTCACGATGGACATTAGCTAGGCCCAGCAGAACCTCGGCTCTTCCGGATTTATAGCCAATATCCGTGTGTATCTTGAGGGCTTCGGAGAAATGCGTAACTGCCTGGTTGTACTCCTCTTGAAGCCGATGGACCTCAGCAATACCCCGCAGGGACTCGCCTCTCCCGAGTCTGCTGCCCATATCAGTATAGATTTCAATTGCATCGGAGTAGCACGTAACGGCCTGATTGTAGTCTTTTTGGATGCGATGTATCGTTGCGAGACCCAGCAGCGCATTGGCTTTCATCGTTCTATCGTGGATGTCGATGCAAATTTGGATGACCTCCTGGTGTAGCGTGATAGCTTTGCTCCATTCGTGTTGGGACTCATGCACTCTAGCGAGACCCCGCAGAGCATCGGCTCTCCCTCCCTGATCACCAATATTGGCGTATATTTGCATGGCTTCGGAGTAGAGTGTAATAGTCTTGCTATGCTCGCGTCGACAGCGGTGTACCCTAGCAAGACGCAGGAGAGCAATGGCTTTTCCGGCACTGTCGGTCGTATCTGTGTAGATGGCCAAAGCGTTGGCATAGAATCTCAAGGCGTTGATGTAATCGCCCTGCGCGTAATACATGTCTCCTAGCTTCAAAAGAAGCTCGGGGGAGCGAGCTCTGGATTCTCCTGGATCTAAGGTCCGCTTCGGGTCCGGTCTAACCTGTGGCTATACCACAACAGGTCAGTTTTGGTCCATGAATGCTAAATCATCATTGCTCACCATAAACCTCGTCAACTTTCGACAATCCTCGGCCGTTGGTCGCTTGGTGAGGTCGAGACTCCAACACTCGATCATTATGGAGCAAAGGCTCAGGATCAATGACAAGCGAGCATGGTCGGTGACGGACGGGAGGTTTCCATCAATGACGTATTTGATAACAGTGGTGTCCTTTTGGACGTGTTGAAACGGAATTGAATTCGTCATAACCTATCTCGACAGTGAACACGCGCCCCACCTGACGGTATTGTCCTGAGTTGAAGCATACCTCGTACCATATCCATCCCAATGACCATATATCGCTCCAAAGGCCAGGCTCGTCGTCCATGAGCAGTTCGGGTGCAGCCCAGCGGAGGGTATACTCGTTTCCTGTAAAGGTCATGGTATTGGTGGACGCACAGAATGTGGCCTGAAACTCAGGTGCTTGTTGCGCCTTTGTCTCGGGTACGATCACCTGCGTGCCCGGGTCCTTCTTGGTAAGTCGTCGAGCGGAACCAAAATCTGTGATTACAGCGCAGCATTTTGAGGTCACCAATATGTTTATCTACGCAGTTTACGGCTTAGCCTGCTAAGTGTCGAGGGCTAGGATATCCGAACCTACCGATTTGAGGTCGCCGTGAATTATCGGTGGATTGCGGGTATGGAGGTACTCCACTCCTCGCGTCACGTCACGGATCTGGGTTACGGGTTCTTAGAGGTGCTTACAGGGAGACAATTGTGGTCTTACCAGTGAGATCCGTTCAGGAATTTCCCAATCCTGCGACGCCACAAAGTCCTTCAAATTCCCATGTTCTTCCCAGGGAAAGATCAACCAGATTCGGCCCCCGGATAGGTCTTCAACAAGCCCCTCGAGCTCGATAACGTTTTCATGAGACAGTTCAACCAATATTCCCGCTTCTCTGAGTGCCAACTGAAAGGAATTCAGGGCCGCATGAAAGGCTGACGTGAATGAATGACTCGTTCTTACCCCCAGTATTCGTTCTCGATCAGATTCGTTCTCTATCTTCAGTTTTTTTACTGCTATGGCCTGTCACGTGGGGGGTCGACGAGCGAGTCAATGGTCCGTTGTCGGACACAGGAGGGTTCAGTGTTTGCTACGAACCTTCTTCATAACGTTTTCACCACAAGACCCCTTCCCGCCTTCGGCACCTTCGGACTCGTCCGAGATGCTCTCACCATCAGAAGTAGAGACCAGAAGCGCCCGTGAAACCGTCGCATGTCCTCCATGGAACTCGCAGGTGCCTTCGGGAAATTCGATGAAGGAGGGATCGGTTCGCCATTTCGCAAGCTTGTCGAGTTTATCCCGCTAGATGAGAACAGGATCCGGCAGGTTATTAACGCCACAGCCTGGATTTGAGTGGTACCCACCAATTTAGTGCTTAGCTGTGGTGTATCGCTTGAATCCTGACCGGTTCCCGACAGACTAGGGTTGAGGTCGTGGGTCTCGTCCACTTGCATCAGATGTTTCTCCGCAAAGACGATTGGTTCTGAGGAGGGATCTTCGTTCTGCTACGGGGCGAGCAAGTGAATAGAGGTGAGGTGGGGAATGGGTGGTGAATCCGAGGGTGTGGGGTTTAAAAGGATGGTCAGCCGGGGGGGGGGAGCATGACGTGGCTGTGTCCTCGAGGCGAGGAACACGGGTCAGTCGTGTTGGGCGGGTTTTGGGACTTGCTTTTGGAATGTGCACTGCACACCTACACGACGGTTTTGAGGATTTATCGCCCGTAATCAACCTTCTCGCTCGCGCTGCAGATAAGACATGCGTGTCAGCGTTCAAGCCAAGCCGAACGGTGCCGGCGAGAGCGCTTAGCGCGTCGGCGCTAATCCCTATTTTCCTTTCTATTGTTTGGTTCTCTCTCTCTCGTCTCGCCTGTGTCTCGACGTCTCGTTCGTAATGTTTCCGTTCCGTTATAAGTTGTGTTTCCTTCAGTTCGGTTTCCTTTTCCGTTCTGATACTGGAGACCCCGCCTGTTTGGGATACCTCAGTCGATTGCCCTATCACTAAGATATGCCCCTTTTAGGATCCTTATTCCCTGTCTCGCACGTATTCTCGCGACTCCCTACGTACCCTAGTGTTCTATTCTACCAGGTGCTTAGCTACGTTTCATGAGTCAACTGCCCTATCACTGAGTGTTCTATATATGTCTATTCTAAGAATGCCCTTGTCATACGTTACTTGCCTTCACCGTGCAGGCTTCTCGCCAAGCCCTTTAACCATTCCTTCTAAAGATATATAATGCACCCACAGCCTGAGGGAGACGGGTTGTCATCGTAGCCGTTGCTCGGCCTGCCAGGGCCCTCGACGAGTGGCTCGCATCGCTGATTGGTGGAAGGCAATCTAAACCAAATCCGGAATAGAGCCATTCACACACCAAGTGGGTGGTTGTTTTCTTGAATCCCAGTCGACCCAAAACTCGTTATATCGTCAGAACAATCTATTGTTAGTGCAGATTTTTGGTGGAAAAGACGCTGTGTAAGGGAAGTTGCCGAATCGCAGCGTGGGACGTTCGACACCGCGGCGATGTACGTATCCGACTACGAAGCCGAAGGGAAGGCATCATAGATTGTGCGAGAGATCGCTGGCGTAGGTTCGCTTGGTCGAGGCAGAATTAGTCAACACTGATCAGGAGGTAACAGTTCATGATGGGTTTGAGTCATGATGGCCTCGTATGAAACTATCCAAGTGACTGGGAAATCAGTCGTTTGTCTTTCCCTGTACGAGTCGCAGGTCTTGTTTAGCGAAAAGCCTGGTATGCTGTACGGTCTCAGTGGGGTGATTCCTCGCCCTTATTACTACGTGCATCTGTTTTCGTGACCTTGTAACTACCTCCATTACTGTTGGAACAGTGAGTAAATGGTTCCATCGTGGTCGTTTGGTCGAGGATACTGACAGAAGTCTTGACAAGGGCGGGATTGCGGTGATCCTCGCTCCAGCCATTGCACCCGGAGTAGACATGCTTCCTGGCGGGTCGGAAGTAGCTGGCTCCGTCACAGCTCAGCTAGTTGGTTCTGCTAGCAAGGATGCTATTAACAAGGTGCCAGAACTTCCTGAACCAATCGGTGGATAGCGTTCCTAACCCTCGGCTTGGTAGGCTGTCGACTGGCTCCTGGTAGACAAACCTCTGGATGACCTCCCGCGCAATCACGCCCACAACCTGAACGGAAACTCTGCAAAAGAAACCCTCGTCTCTTTGAGGTACAAACATGTAACCAAGGGCGCCGCACTAGGGTTCTTCAGAAGCCCCGAACACGAAGATTCGTCGATATTGTCCAAGGGGGCCGACTACTTTGCAATTGAGAACGGGGTGGTTCTTACCTCTTTGCCAGCGGTCGACGGCAATGTCTTCGTCTCGCGGAGGGCGTTGCAAAAACTTTAACATTGGAGCTTTCTGCTCAGACCCGTGATACCTCGGTCCATTCAAGCTGACGTAGTCTTTGAGACACGGCCTCTTTCTGAGTGGCGACTACAAGGTACGAACAAGTGGATTTGGAATTTGGCTTGAAAGCTAAACCATTCGTGCCTGCTCTTCTCGTAACACAGGTGGCGGAAACCTTGTTCGACCAAAGTGCATTTGTTCTGCATTTCTGCGTACCGCCACTGGGCGAGCGGAAGACATCGGCCCAAGAAGGTACCGGTGTTGGAACAACCCCGCAAGACGCTGAACTGCATCAGTCCGAATCTAAGCCGGCAGGTCTCAAGGCTCAAACGGAGTGACTTGGGAAAAAGCTCCTCAACAAGGATACGAGCTCAGAGGTGGCGCCGGCGGGTGGGTCTGAATCGGTCGGACGCCAGCCGGCGGTTCAAGCTAGGGCCCCTTCATCAAACAATGTGGACCGAACCGACTTTGATCCTCGAGCCGAGTGTTCGGCATCTCCTGCCACGCCATTCAACCCGTTTCGGCGAATGATCGTACTCCCGCTCGGTATCAAACCGCACCGAGCGCGAGCATGGACGTCGTCCGCGCCCCCGGCGAAAGCCTTATGCGTTGCGTCTTCTTCAACGGCCATTGTCCCTCCGTTGTCGTCCTGGTCAAACCTGGAAGCCTGCTCGTCGTGTGGCATACCTCGACGTCGTCTCAATTCGGCGGAATCGGGAAAGGTGGTAGTGCGGGAGGGGTGGTAAGGTTATTGATGGAGTATGTCGAGCTGTCCGTGGATTGGGAGAGGATGGTCGTGGTCGTGTCGAAAGGAATGAATGGAGTGGGAGGGGAAGATGATGAGTTCAAGAGGGAGCCTATTAAGGATGCGTTGACGTTGTTGGTAGAGAATCTGGTGGAGGCGGGTCAAAGCCAGGATGTTAAGGAGAAGGTTGATCTGGACAGAGCGGGAATTGTGTTTTTCGGACTTCCGTGATACGCCGTAATATGGACATCCAAGTACTTCAGCTGGCTCTAATATTATTCACCACTCCTTGGGATCGTACTGACGTTTTGCGTGTAGCCTCCGTGCTCACCGCTGTGATTCTCTGACCCCCACCCCTCCCTTGTTATCATGATGTCAACTCGTACTTAAAGCCTCTCAGATCCTGAACTTTCTCTCTCGTCCACTTCTGATAGGATTCCACTTAAGGTATACATCCATTCTCGTGTGTCCGATCCTGCAACCCCCGAACCGAGCGAGGGAGAAGTCGATCGACTGGTGCATACAAGTATGTCAAGAATAACACCTCAAAACCGGCAGCGTCTAACCCGGCGTCGGCTGTAGTGTGGGAGAGCGCCCCCCGGAGATTGCTAAGGTTCCAAAAACCTCTCGCTCGGTCGACAGGGCAACTCCATAGAGAACGGTCGCTCCGACATGTAATTATCTGAGGTCAATTTCGACCTGAATGTCCTGCAGATTCGTACTTATGTATCTCGCGCTTCGCCTGCTAGTGACAGCATGCTCTGGCCCGAGGTCGTCCACCGGACCAACTCCACGCTGGCTCCTAATGTCCTTACTGCGGCTATCGGGCCGTCCCCTATGTAGTCGCACATTCGGCCTCCAACGGATCACCCTCGATCCATCAGTATCCGGGTAACTTCCAAATCAATTATTCCAAACAAATCCACAGACCGGATACAGAGAGATTGAAGCAGAACACAGACGACAGAAACCAAGAGGATACAGACAAACAGTCACGAAAATACGAAACAGAACCACAAAACACGATACCGAGACAGACAAACCGATTCTTTTCCGAGAAAGATTATATGAGCAAGTGGAAGGGAGCAGAACTCG
>KN823482.1:4898-17396 GCA_000827465.1 Tulasnella calospora MUT 4182
CTTTTGGGATATTCATGAGTGAATCCCATTGCTGTGATCTCACTCGTTCTCCTTGAGACCACCTCTAAGACTTCTAACTTCCGCCACAGAGAGCCAGTCACCACATCCCATCGTGATTTTAGCCGTGATAACAAATAAACTCGAAAATGCAATATTGCCGTAATTATTGACTTTTGGTTTCCGCTCATCATCATACCCGTCGCCGAGGATATCCAGACGCAGAGGCCGCGAACCTCAAGCCGCACCGTCGATCGAAGCGACATTCTGTCGTCCGTCAACCAATACCATTACCCTGACGGGAATTCATTATGCAGCCCGCTGGGCCGCTCCTGAACTGCTGGAGAGGGACGAGTCTGGCCTCACTCGCGATATATAACCATTGGGTTGGGGTGGCTTAGGAGGTATCAGTACAAAATTCCGACGTCGTTCAACAGTAGAGGCTCACAACCCCCCACCCACCCCACCCCCACCTTCTGGAAACAGGTCGTGGCCAACTCTATTCCATTTCACGCTGTAAAAGAGCCGGCGATGGTCATCTGCATTGTCAAGAGGAAATTCTCCCCGGCCCCCTCCAACAACACTTGGATGCTGTTGATCCGTTGAAGCGCTTTGTTTCCTTGGGGAGCAGCGACTACTGGAACAGCAACCCAAGTGAAGCCACCGGCAGCTGAGGAATGTCGAAAGGCAATCAGTACCCAAAACGGGTCATCGCCATTCAGTTAGAGCGCCAAACAATTGAGATGACGTCGTACCTTCCCTACGAGTCGTCAGCCCTTCCAAATGTGGTCTTCCTTCCACCACTTTGCCCTTGGCTGTTTTCCGGCCAAGCGCAATGTCTCTTTCGTCTGTCTCTCCACATCCGCGACCCAGATGGAGGGTTTGGTGCTGTGGGGGTGGGCCAGGCGCAATCTTTCCCATGCATTTAGGAACCAGTCACGGTGTCACCACATCACTCTGTTGCGCTTTGACCCTATTCAAAAGGAGAGTGGTAAAATCTGAAGTTGATGAGCTGGAGAAAGATCCACGTTTATAGTCGACCGTGTGTTGTCCTTATGCTTCCTCCCCGGCAAGAGCGGATGCTCACCCCCCGTCTGTTCGGGAATGCCGGAGGTCATCAGGGTTCCGCTCAAACCTTGGCGCTCAAAATCAAATCAGGCCCTCCGAAAACTCGCGTTTCAGTCTTCCTCTATCGCTTGGGGTTCTGGGAAGTTGTCGAGAGCAATCTATCAAACAGCAAGCAATTCGGGCGGGCTCAAGCCTCGAACCTCTGTCAGTGACCACCCAACGTCGTTTGATTCGTGGCAGATCCCTCAGCACATGTACTAGGTGTCGATGCAGGATATAGTAGTATCTCGCAACAGAGGTTGTGCCGTTCGTTCAACGAACCTGCATGGTTCAGCGGCACGTGATCGAGTTGCGCTTTAAGTTTGTACGTAAACTTCCCCTTTTCCAGAAGTTCAATATATCTCGACAGACAACACCCAAATACATGGCTCAAGATGAAAAACAAAATTCCTGTTGTAAAACCAAAGGGGTCGAGGTGCCGGAGCCGGTCCTTCGGCTACATGCACCCTCCCTTGGCGCTCTGCTTCCGTCCGATTGCATACACCTCTCAGTCAAGACTGTCGACCGCAAACTAGGCAAGTTGAGGAACTTCATCTGAGGAGTTCACATGCATGCACTAGCCCAACGCAAGTGAGCTGTGCTTGGATGGAGCGTGTTCGGGACGACGGCACGTTCCAGAGATGATTGAACGCTGATAAGGAGGTGGACGAGCAACCAGGACGATGCCGGGTGCACTGCACTCTCTGCAAGACTCTTGATACCATCGATTGATCTGAATCTGGTGACACTGTCTCTGCGAATGGCGTGGCTTGCCAGTGACAGATGCAGTGCGTGGCTGTGTGGGAGAGGTTGAACGGGGGCGACAGAACCTCAACTTCGTGATCCGAATTTCCACAGAATATTCTAAAACGCAGGATTAGCGTTGTGAGAAGCCACTACGTCCCGGTGGCCTGCCTCCTGGAGGAAGGGATATAGGTACTCAGGTTCGGGTGGTGGCAACATTGCTTTCCATTCAGACCTCCCACACCAGTCTTACATCCCCAGATCCCCTTCCCCCCATCGGTTGCGTTTTCGCTACGAATTTCATACCCAAACTTTGCTTGTCTGACTTACCCCTGTCTTCGCGATTAACCCGAAATGCCGAACGAACACAATCCTACCGATACGATTCGTGCCTCTGGCTGCGAAGACCACGCCAGTGGGGTCCAGCTCAGCGCGAACACGGTACTTCCTTGTTGGTCTTGGTTAGCAGCTTCAAGTCTGACTCGAAATTCTTTCTCTGGTAGACGCGCAGGCTGGAGAAGCTTGCGCGATGGCGAATCGATCCTTCCTTGATCAAATTCCCTAAAGACGCCCCTACGTTCAAAGGAGGATATGCAGTGGTCTCAAGAGGCCTTTTGGTCTCTTCGTCCGATCAGACCAGAAACAAACCCATGGAGTCGAACGTTGGGACCCTCACCACCAACAACCGTACCGCGAACGGAGACAGGAACAGCCAACGTCGAGAGGCGGAGGGGGGCGACCACGAAGTGAGGCCTAAAGACAGAGTCGCAGCTGCAGGACAGGAGCAGGAATCCGATGGTGAAACATCTGCGTCCCAGAAGGTCAGTCACGATCAAGTCTTCCCGTCTCCGATCAAGAATCGTTGACCGGCTCTTCGATTGCATCGTATTAGGCTGTAGCGGTAAAAAAGATGAAAATAGACGCAGAGAGTGACGTGGTGAAGGTATTGGGTGTAAGTATGGTCCCTTCCAATCGAGTGAAAATTCGGCACTGAGTTTTCTCAGCTCACGCTCAGAGAGGCTGAGTTCTTGGTGAACCTTTCTCATGAGAACGTAATTAAACTCGAAGGGTTCGTCGAAGACGTGTCGAAGGAGGTGATCTGGTTGGTCTTCCCTTGGGAAGAGAACGGTAACCTGAAAGACTTTATCGCCTCGGCCGATTGGGAAATTCCAGAACGCATCTGGCTGGTACGATCTCATTCTTTTCCTTCGGCCCACATCTAAGACTGCTTATTGCAGATTGACGACGTGGCAAGAGGAGTGGAATACCTCCACAGCCGAACGCCCCCTATATGTCATGGGGACCTGAAATCGGTAAGTTGCAGTACATCTGTGATTGCGCACGTTCCGAACCTCAATCTATCCCCTGAAGATCAACATATTAGTCAACGGAGAATGCCGCGCAGTGATTACGGACTTTGGCTCCGCTCATCACCCCGCCGCCAGGGATCCCAATAAGAAGAGGGAGCGACCGATCGAAGAACCTCAATCCGCACCATCACTCGAAGCAACTCACTGTCCCTCCACCAACACCATCACCCTGACCTGCAAGCATTATACAGTTCGTTGGGCCGCTCCGGAGCTGTTGGAAGAAGACGAGTCTAGTCTCGCTAGTGATATATGGGCATTGGGTTGGGTGGCTTACGAGGTACTTTAACCCCGGCGTCGTCCAAGGACCGAGACTCACGAAACCCGCATCGAGACAGGTCATGACCAACTATATTCCGTTTCATGATGTCAAGGAGCCAAAAGTGATCGATCGTATCGTTCGAGGGGATCTCCCATCCGTCTCCAACGACACCCGGATGATGTTGATGCAAGCACTATGTTCCCTCGTGGGGCAGTGCTGGAGCGTCGATCCCAGCAAGCGGCCGGCGGCTAAGGACTGTCGAGAGTCAATGGAGTGGATGGTGAGTAATGCTGGTTTGCGGTGATTCGCATGCAGTTGAACTGGGCTTAAAATAGCCGATGATCGCTCCAAACCCAATACGCACCCAAGACGCGACAGGCTTCGTGGATCGCTCTGCGGAGCTTCTGATGAAGCTGGGATACATGTATGGAAGACAGAGCGACTATCCCAACGCGTCAAAGTATTATGCCGAGGCTTTGGGTGTTTACATCGAGCTCGCCAACCGTAAAGGCAAAGCCAATGCGTTGAATGAGCTTGCGCAGATACATAGGCTTCAACAGGACTACAGCCAGGCTGTCAAGTTCTACACCGAAGCTATAAAGGTTTACACTGAGATCGGCGACAGACACGGGAGAGCCGACGCTCTTTGGGGTCTCGCTGAGGTGCATCGGCTTCGAAAGGAGTACAGCCAGGCCGTCGCAATCTACACCGAGTGCCTGCAAATCCGGACCGAGATCGGCGACAGATACGGGAGAGCCAACGCTCTTTGGGGTCTCGCTGATGTGCATCGGCTTCGGAACGAGTACAGCCAGGCCATCGCATTCTACACCGAGTGCCGGCAAATCCGGACCGAGATCGGCGACAGATACGGGAGAGCCTTCGCTCTTTGCGGTCTCGCTGAGGTGCATCGGGTTCGAAAAGAGTACAGCCAGGCCGTCGCATTCTACACCGAGTGCCTGCAAATCCAGACCGAGATCGGCGACAGAAACGGGAGAGCCTCCACTCTACAGGGTCTCGCTGACGTGCATCGGGTTCGGAACGAGGACAGCCAGGCCGTCGCATTCTACACCGAGTGCCTGCAAATCCGGACCGAGATCGGCGGCAGACACGGGAGAGCCTCCGCTCTTTCGGGTCTCGCTGAGGTGCATCGGCTTCAAAAGGACTACAGCCAAGCCATGACCTTTTTTTCCGATGCCCTAACAATTTCTACTGACATCGGCGACAGATACTGGAGGGCTGCCGCTCTGCAGGGCATCGCTGACACGCATCGCGACAAAGATGACCGCAGTAGTGCAATTCATCACTATGAGCAAGCCGCTGAAATCTTTAAGCAGATTGGAGACACTCATCGTGAAGCCTATCCCTCCATGCAGGCTGCTAAGCTTCGTCGATTGATGGAGCAAATGGTGGCAACATGACGTTTCACCGAGCCAAGGGATATTGGATGAAATAATGGTCTTCGTCCGCGCTCGACTATAGTCGATATATTATATGTGATCTGTAAAATTGACGTAATTCTTCATGCCTTCACGGTCGCATGTTGTTGGGCTTGGTGGGATCTATCGGTGCTTCCTGCGTGTCCAGTCTCCGACCATTGACGACTTCCTAATCCTCAGTCGATTTTCCTACCGATGATCGACGCATTAAAAAAAGTGGTGATTTCTCTACCCGAATCACTTGAAGTAGCGAAACAAATGGGTCTCCGTGTGAAACGCAGCTCCTTGCGGTTCCAGCGTCGTCGGGTTGGCTGCCGGGGTCTACTATGTATATGCTATCAAGCTTGGAGGATATTTCCTCGTCCCTATGACCCTTTTGGATTGGGCTTAAATTTGTCCGGTTTTGTCCATCTTTGCCACGCAGCTGGAGGTGACACCTGGATCTTTAGACGACAGTTGCGCGGCGCACTGGACGCTCAGGGGAAGTGCGATGCCGTCCCCCTCACAAACACGAAAGGTTGAGATGGAGCAAGTACAGTAAATAAGTACAGCTGACTCGGGATGAATACGAGTAACTTGGGTCGTTCCGCATCTAGAACACTAAAAGGACATCATGCAATGACCGAGTTTTCTTAGTTCTCTAACACTCCTACACCGATGCAATTGGGGGGGGGGGAGGTGCACTCGAAGAGCCGTTGTTGGGATCTAGCGATACAAAACCCGGTATTTATGCATTGGGACTTTTCTTTCGGTTCTCAGGACCTAGTATACTGACAATGCTGAAATGAGTTTACAGACGAGCCAGCGAGAGATGAACCGCGGTGCTGGAACGGAGTCTGGGAGCCAACTGGGAGCTCGAGCTGAAAGGGGCCAACAATCTTCCATCATTCTTGGTCCGAACTGAAAGACTCCTGCTTCACCTGCTGATTCCGCGTTGAATTTATACCGCAACGGATCATATAACACGGCAACATGCTCTTCCCTTCCGTTACATGCACCAAGCCCACCGACCTGTGAACTCGACGCGGTCGCCGACACCCTTAAACCCCTCTTGCTGTAGGGCAACAACCCTACTCTACCTCCGTGCGATCCACAGGACAACGACCCCGGTACAGAGAAGCATTCACCTTTTTGGAAAGAAATGCAGGCAAAAGTTCAGCGGGAGGTGTTGGGTGAGCCGCTGACAAGGCTGACCCAAGCCGATATTGTAAAGCACGCTATGAGAGAAGCTTGGCTGGCCACGTAGCTACGCGCTTTAAACTGAGGGTAGTCTAATCCTTGCAGCCCTGTGCAGTAGATAATCAGACATTCCTCGCCATCCTGAACCGTCTTGATGGGTTTAAACGTCGGGCAGTGTTGGTGAGTTATGCCCTTCGTTCGGACCGTTCATCTCGGCCGTCTTGTGCTCGCCAATATATCTGAACAACATACCTCCCTTTATTAAATGAGTTCGTGCGTGGAGTCCAAATCCGTGAAAAGGAAGGCGACGGCTTCGTAAGTGCCGGTGAACTGCGTGATGTTTCGACTCGACTCGGAGACTCGGCGACGCCGAGGCGGAGACAGAGGGATGGAAGCGTTGATGAAGAGCGTGCATGTTGGACCGTGAGTTGTGCTCGCTCCCCTTCGTGCATTGCCGAAATACCCATGACGAGACGTTTAAAAGGATGTGTTGCTTTTGCGGTAGACGGGCCAGAGAGGGAGCATATATACGGTCGCCATGGTGTGATCATCTGTTTGTAATGCACCGTTCAAATTCACTCGACATTCTTCTGCTGCACTGGGAGATCATCGTGTCTAGCCGACGTACAGAATGGATCCAGCGGAAAAGCGAGTCCTGCGATGCAGACGCCAACAACAAGCCGCACCCAAGGCACCCATCAATGACAGCCTTCTGCTCATGTCGGAAAAGTTGGCTGTGCCTTATAAGCCATTGCGGCTTTTAGCGGGTTATACGGCCATTACCGGATCTCGGCAAGCCACGAAAGTCTCCGATCAGGTCCCGGCGTGCCTAGCACCCAAGTTCTCGAGCATTGATAGGTCTGCAACTCATCATACCGCATTTTCCCGCATTTTAAGTACGCGTTGTCATCCCTAACGCACCCATTGTAATGACCTTGCAAGGCGGTTTCATGGCATTGAATGATCACAACCTCGGTGGGTCGGCGACGCGTTTGGTGCCGATATGCCAGGAGAGTCCGGCCTCACCATCATCAAGTGTATCCCACAGCATCTTTATCATCGACCAAGCAAGAAGCTTAGTCTGCCTCGCTGACCGCGACTTTTTGTCTGGTGCTACGGTATGCGTCGCATCTGGGATTCGATTGTTGCCTCGCATGTTTGGGTGACCCATCGAGGCGGACGGGTGGAGGGTCAAGCGATTCCTTGCCGTGTAAAGTAAAGAAATAAGTCAAGTTCATCCTGGCGTCTCCCACCAAGCGTGCCTCATTCTCCCGGTATTGTGACCTCCGTTCCTTGTTAATGGTTTTCTAGCTTGTGCCGCGAGTCTGGACCACCTCCAGTGCATGTCTATAGAACCAAGTTTCTTGATTCCATCTCTACACAATACTAGCTGCTCAGCGTATGTCGGAGTGTAAGGTCTCGGCTGAGGACGGGAGGTTTCGGAATCGGCAGATGCGGCCATCGGCAGAGCCCGGCTTCCTCCCTTCGCATAAATAGGCGTGCCCCTTCTCGCCCCAGAGTTCCGTCAAGGCAAGCAATGCAGTCCCAACGTGCCACTGACTACATGCTGATGACAGTTAGATCCATTCTTAGGACCACTAGGATACAGCAATCGGGGCTTGTAGATGATTGAACTCTCGCATCCTCATACAGGTTAAATACGTCATCTTGTACTGTCTAGAGATGTACATATAGTTTAGAGTACTTAACACATATTTTGGAATTGAGAATTAATTTTTAGAACTCGGACGTTCATGGCGCTATAGACAAGCTCAAATCCGAAAGGGCAGGGAGTGGCAATCTGCTCTGGGAAGTTGCAAGGCGTTCGAGAGAGTTGCAAAGCCTCATTTAGCATTTTCAGCGATTAAATGGCGAAAAGGTCATTGGAAGGCATCTCGATTCCCGTTGTCAGGTCAGGGCGTACCTTACAAGACGTCACCCTGCTTAAAATCCGATATTAGGCAAACGGGACCTTTTAGGGGTATAATGCGTTAAAATGCAGTCTTAGGCAAACTGAGGTTTTCCGACACACTTCCTCGCCTTCCCGGGCCCCCCGTTCCCTCTCCAGCGCGCCACTCCGTGTTCCAACGTCGACAGCCCTCTCTTCGTCCCTCCCTCAACATCTTCCATTGACACCCTCACCCCAGACTTGCTGCCAAAGCGTCTTCGTGTCCCCAAAACGGCCCTCTTGTGTTGCCACATTCAATTACGGCGCAATAGAATGGAGGTGACGTCATGCTTTCCCCACAGATCGCCAAGCCTTCCAAATGCGGTTTTCCTTTCTTCACTTATGTCTCCAAACACGCTCGGTTCATCCCTGGCAGTGGCGTTCCCTTGTGAAAACAGGGAAGACGGTTTGAATATCCGACGTGTTGTGCAACGACGTTGAATGGTCACTTGCAAAACGGTTGGATGGCAGCAATATCACCCGTGAAAAGTTCCCTTATACTCCTTGAGGCGGGTGGGCCCGGACGGGGCGATTTGCATATAAAAGCCACTGGCTAGAGAATTCTTCTGCTACCCCCATTATATGCTTTGTCTTATGCTGGACAGCGGACATAGAAATTCCTTTCTATTGAATGACGTGAGCCCAACAATCTCCATCATACTTCTCCCTAGAGCGGCTCCGAGTTCTTAAAGATGTCTCTTGTGTTATCACAATTCAATTGGAATGCCAAACAATGGACATGACGTCATACCTTCCCCACAAGTCGTCAATCTTCCCAATTCTGATTCTCCCTTCATTCGTTCTCTCAGTTTGCTCCTTCTGAATACTTCCAAGTGTGAACTGGAGGCGGTGCTGCTGTGTGGACCGGGCGGACCTGTTTATTTCTCCGTCACGTTCCTCCTTCCCACTTCGCCATTACAGAGGAACTGACCGCATCTCTCTACAATATCACCGCAGAAAATATACTCCGCCATCGGGTCTCCGCGGTCTATCCTGGAGGATTTCAGGATGTGGCGGATTTTTCCTTTTAAGTGATAAGCGTATATAGGCATGTCTTTGTGTTGACTTCCACAACCGTTCCGCAGGCTTCCGTAGGATGATGGCTCGCGTCCTAAGCGAAATGATCGCAGTGGCTTTACCCTACGAAGACAATCGCCTTTCTAAGAAGTGTCGTCAAGCGTTGGCGCTACACGAAGGCCTACGAAGCACCCTTGAGCGAACGCACTGACGGCTTGATCTCAGATGAGCTAAGCGTTCATCCCCCTTGCGAAGTTGTCGAAATGATATGTTCGGTGGTCGGAACTTGCGAACGAGGACCCCCCTTTCCGTGGTATCTCCACTCCACCAGTAACACCTCCACCAGCTCGCTCGTCTGCTCTCTAGATTCTTTTCGTGGCCAAGGACACCACGAGTGTGGATGCGTGAAGGCTCTAGGCTTGACGCGTCCGTGTTCTGCACGGTCATGATTTCCGTCGATTTCATTCTGACCAAAGACCCGATAGATGGGTGAGTTCCTAGATGACTTCGACTCTACTTACTCCACTACCACTGTACTCGTGTAATTATAAAGAGCCCAGTCTGCATCTTCAATGAAAGCACGTGAACTTCGAGGCCTCCAAAGGAAATACTCGCATTCAAACTCTGACTCTCACAACAACTCCGTCGACAACCAATATCGCCCGAAGCCCGTCGTCCGCAGCGTACACCACAGTCACGTCAGTAAGCCCACCAAACGCTTCTCCAGACGTCTTCGGGGACATGGTGGAAGCACCTTTTGGGTTCACGCGTACGTGAACGATATCTCCAGGCGTCGGAGAGAACAATTTTTGCCTGCGGTGTCAATATATCCAAACCGAATCCGAACGCACAAATGCCTTCCTCGTCATCGAAAATGAAGTCCCATTTGCTGTAGTGCGCAAGATAGTCAAGGCTCCAGAGTAAATCGACGTAGCCCCTCAGCTAGACCCTCGCGCCCGCCGGCTTCCTTCCGTTAAGCCATCTACCCTCTTCGCCAAGACTGACAAGCGCAAACTACGAGGCGATGCAATTTCTCTGATGATTCTAAGTTTATAGATGCAAAGTCCTTGGAACTGTTGGGTTGTGGTTGGAAGGTGCGTGTCCTGAACGGCAGCGTGTTCCGCGGCCGGAGATGACCGAGCGCTGATGGGAAGGCGGATAACAACCGGCACGGAGACCATGGGCACCGCACTCGCTGAAAGTCTCCCGACGCTATTCGCTTGATTTGATTCTGGAGAAACGGTCACTACGTGGCTTTGCCACCGACAGATGCAGTGCGGGACAGGGGTGCGAGATGTTGGATGGGGATGCGGCGACAGAGCCTCAGCTTCGTCATCCAGACTCTCACGGACCATTTATAGAACGCAGGGCGAGCGTTGAGAACAGTCACTGCCTCACGCTCTCTCGCCTCGTGGAGGAAGGCAGATAGAGACTCAGCGTTCGCGTGGCGGGGACTCTCCTGCCAGTGTGCGCTTAGACATTCCACCACCTTGCATTCCCCCTCCGTCCCCCTATCTTTCCATCCGATTGCGTTCTCTCCTCAAAGCCCTTACTCGCGCTCCACCCCTCTCAGCCGCTCAGTTTGTTTACGATCAAACGGTGCAATGCAAGACAACGAACACAACCCTGCTGACACGATTCGTGCGCCAGGGTCTGACCATGAAGACGCCCCTGGTAAGGTTCAGCTCAGCGCGAACACGGTACGTATATATCGGTCTTAAACAGCAACTTCATCACTGAACTAACTCAATTTTCTGGTAGACACGCAGGCTGGAGAAGCTTGCGCAATGGCGGATCGATCCTTCCTTCATCAAATTCCCAGAAGGCGCCCCCGAGTTCGAGGGAGGGTATGCAACGGTTTCGAGAGCCCTCTTGGGCTCCTCACCCAAGGATGCCGCAGACCAAGTCGTGGAGTCGAGCCCCGGAAACCTCAAGTCTAACAATTATATTCCACATCTGGAAGGCGAAACCAGGCGTCGAGAAGCAGAAGGAAGTAACGAGGAAACGAGAAAGAAGGACGAAGACGGAGCTGGGGGACTTGAGCACAATTCCGATGGCGAAACCTCTGGACGGCTGAGGGTCAGTGGCGCCCAGAACCTCCCAGCTTCCCCGGGGAAACGCTGAGCGGTGACTCGACTCGAACGTTATAGGCTGTGGCGGTAAGGAAGATGAAGATGAAGGCACCAGGTGAAGTGGTGCAGGTGTTGGGCGTAAGTGCGGTCCTTTTCAATCGCGTAAAGACTCAGCACTGAGCCCTTCTCAGTTAGCGCTCAGGGAAGCGGAGTTCTTGGCCAAGCTTTCACATAAGAACATCCTTAAGCTCGAAGGATTCGCCGAAGACGCATCGAAGAATGTGATCTGGTTGATTTTTCCTTGGGAAGCAAACGGGACCTTGAAGGATTTTGTCGCCTCATACGAATGGGAGATTCCGGAGCATCTATCGCTGGTACGATCCGTCTCCTTCCCATATGCATCGAGACAACCCTCTGAGATCTGTAATTCAGATCTACGAAGTGGCCAGTGGAGTGGAGTACCTCCACAGCAGAACCCCCCCAATATGTCATGGAGACCTTAAATCCGTAAGTTGTGATACGTCGATGACGCTGCACGCGGTAAAATGTCGATCTATCCTATGCAGATCAACATCCTGGTCAACTCGAAGTGCATTGCGGTAATTACAGACTTTGGGTCCGCCCATTATCCCGTCGCCAAGAGTTCCACTGTGTTGCGCGCGGACGGGGCTGGCACCCGGGTCATCGTAGTGTGAGTGTCAGGCCACCTAGGTCCTGGGGGCGGGTCGCGGACCAAAAACCCGGGTAACCCGTACCCACGACATCCTGTGCCTTGCCCTAGGCTATTGCAACCGGAGCACGGGTAGGTTTTAGAATGACCGAACCGGTTTCTTTCAGGGTCTCAGGATCACTGGTAACCTGGGAGGGGACACAGGCGGTTTATTTGCCGTATAAAAGAGCGTCATTAATTGAAAAAAAAGTAAAAAAAGACATGAACCGGTACGATAATGAATGAGGGAAGAAAAAAAGAATGAAAACGTCGTCTGCGCACACACCAGCGCTTGCTCGGTCGATGAAAAATAGCGAAAAAAAAAAAGAAAGGAAAGAAAGAACTTTAGCGATCTACTCCGCGGCTATGGCCTCGTCCACGCGTGCCATCTCGTTCTGGGTCACCTGATCCGTTGCTAACTTTGTCTTGGTCTTCGCGGTACGAGTTTTCCGGCGATTTTGCAATGTGCTAATTACCATCTCTTTCGCTGGCCAGTCACCTTGGAAGCGCTCAAGGTATGGCTGCTGCTTCTTCAGCTACAAGAATGAAGTAATAGAATTGTCAGCATGGGTCTTGCAAGAAGCGGACTACTTACCTCCCGGAAGCACGCCGCGAGACGCCCAGGGTCCTGCTCTGAATACGTTGAGTCCCAATCTAAGC
>KN823485.1:3944-17256 GCA_000827465.1 Tulasnella calospora MUT 4182
GACAGTCATGAGGACGATTCTCCTGCGCCTTCAGGGGGTGCACGAAACGCTGAATCAGAGGCAGCAGAGCCAGAAATCAATGAAGCAGAGCCAGAAATCGATAAGGCAGAGCCACAAACTAAATCAGAAGTGGAAGAGCCTCATGAAGACATTGTTCAGGCACTGGAAATCGTCTACCCCTCCGAGGAGCACATCACTTGGGAAGAAGCCGCTGAAAGAGCATTCAAAGTCGACGCTGACAATACCGAACCCGAATCCTTCCAAGAAGCCATGCTACGCCCAGATAAAGACAAGTGGTTTGAAGCAGCAATGACCGAAATCCAAGCCCACGTCGACAACGGCACTTGGGAACTTGTCCAACTTCCCCCTGCTCGAAAAGCAATCGGATCCAGATGGGTGTTCAAAGTCAAGCGAGACGCACGTGGTCAAATTGAACGGTACAAAGGCAGACTTGTCGCACAAGGATTCTCCCAACGTCCAGGCATCGACTTCCATGAAGTATTTGCGTCCACCATGCGATGGGGAGCCCTCAGAACTATCCTTGCCCTCGCTGCCATTGAAGACATGGAAGTTGAATCAATCGACATCTCCAATGCATACCTCAACGGCGTTCTACCTGAAAGAGAAGTAGTCTACATGCGCCAACCTGAAGGATTCCAACAGAAGGATGACGACTGGGTGTGTCGCCTCAGAAAAGGACTCTATGGCCTCAAACAAAGTGGACGACTATGGTATCAACGATTGGGTGAAGAGCTAGAAAAACTTGGGTTCACCCGACTAGTCTCAGATCCCAGCATCTATGCATGGGGAAAGGGGGACACCAAAATCATTGTCCCAGTCTTTGTAGACGATCTCACACTCGTGGCCAAATCCAAAGCCAAAATCCAGGAAGTCAAAGAGGCATTGGCTAGAGTCTTCAAAATACATGATTTAGGCCCAACCTCATTCCTTCTAGGTGTCCAGATCACTCGCAACCGTTCATCCCGTACTCTTCACGTATCCCAACGCCAAT
This sequence comes from Tulasnella calospora MUT 4182, assembly GCA_000827465.1. Lineage (NCBI taxonomy): Eukaryota > Fungi > Basidiomycota > Agaricomycetes > Cantharellales > Tulasnellaceae > Tulasnella > Tulasnella calospora. The sequence continues at coordinate 4,957 of KN823485.1, forward strand.
ACATCGTCCACCTCCTTGAGCGTTTTGGAAGGTCCGACTGCGCACCCGTCACTACTCCCATGGAACCTGGATTGAAACTCACCAAAGACATGTCGCCCTCAACTCAGGAGGAGACTGATGAAATGAGAAACGTCCCATACCTCAATGCAGTTGGAGCCCTTAATTATCTAGCCATCGCCACTCGACCAGATATCTCATATGCCGTTGGTAAACTCGCTCACTTCAATTCCAATCCCGGCATGCAACACTGGAAGGCAGTCAAACACCTATTCCGATACATCCAAGGCACCAAGGACATGAAACTCACATACGCTCCTGATTCCAACGTCGTATCCATCTTTGAAACCTACACTGATGCCGACTTCGCTGGGGATAAAGAGAATGGCAAGTCAACCAATGGCTATATTGTAAAGATTGGAACAGGCGCCGTATCCTGGGCTAGTAAGCTTCATGTTGCACTAGGTAGTGCGTCTCCTCGTTGCCTCTATCGTACTCGCTATATTCGAGTTACTATGTAAGATATTATTCTCATCATTTGTTGTGTTTATGCTATGATGTACGTTCCAGTATCACGTTGCCTGTGGCGTATTTGTATGTATTGTGTCATGTTTGTCTTCGCCCTTATATATACTGGATGTACACGTAGTCAGAATTATTATCGACTCTTCGACTCCCCTTTCTCTGTGTGAGATACTTACAGTCGTCGAATTGCTGCGTTTAACACTTCAGGGGGTGATAGCCAAGTCGTCTACGGAATCCGAGTTTTATGGTGCTAGCTTCGCAGGGACAGAAATCAAGTGGCTCTGCAACCTTCTCTCTGAACTAGGTTACGACTTCCCTTCACCATCTCCTCTCTTCGTCGACAACCAATCCACCATCCAAGTGCTCAACGATGCCGTCCATCATTCCCGCATGAAGCACATCCCAGTTGCTGAATTTTGGATTCGTGATGAGGTGTCCAAGGTCAAGTCTATTTCGGTCCACTATTGCCCAACCGAGCAAATGCCAGCCGATCTCCTCACCAAAGCTCTTCCAAGGCCAATGGTAGTAGACCTCCGAGAATGCATGGGACTCCATGGTTAAATTCTCAGAGGCGCTTCATCGAGGGGGTGTGTTGCACTGAATTGTGCGTCTCCTCTTCACCTCTATCGCATTCACAGTATCGAGTTTGGTATACAATATTATTCACATGATTTGTCATGTTTGTTCTACAATGTATATGTAGTTGTGTTGTTGTTTGTGGCAAGTTTGCACCTGTTGTACCATTGTTTGTCTTGCCTCTTATATATAAACCGAATGTACACGTAGATAGAATTATCATCGACTCTTCAACTCCCCTTTCTCAGTGTGAGATATCCATAGTCGTCGGATTGCTGCGTTTAACAGGCTACAAAGGTTTCAAGTGCTATAACCCCGAAACGAACAAGTTCGTCATATCACGAGACGTTGTCTTTGATGAGAACGAGTTCCCTGGCATCCCATGGAATGAAGAAGATGAAGCGTTTGTCCCCATCAGCGGAGGATACTATCCCATTCCCAACGCACCAGGACCGCCTCCGCCACTGCCAGCTTCCAGTAATGCTTCTAACACTCCACCTCCGGGACCACCTCCACCTCCCGCTCCAAATGCACCAGGACCAGCTCCAGCTCCATTGCCACCTCCGGCTCCACCTCCTCCTCCTCCATCAATGCCATCTGCAGCACCCTCAACACTGTCAGGCCCGTCGCTTTGGCAAACGGCACGAGAAGCTCCAAATGACAATGACGACTATGTCCTGCCAGGAAACAGCGACTCGTCAGAGGAGGGATATCCAACTGATACGTACTGACTAGAGTCAGAGGAGTACAGAAGACCCGATCATCACAGGAGCAAAGGAAAAGGAAAAGGCGTCGGTTTCAGAGGCAAAGGAAAGAACAAGGCATTGACATCACCAACCCCCATAAATGAGGAACCTGAGTCACCCACCGGGCCTAAAACACCACCACCCACCACCCCATTTAGATACGTTGAATCACCCACCAAAAATAGAAAGGGAAAGGGGCAACGAGAAATAGACGGGCTCATGCGTTACTCATGGTCTGCCGATCAGGAAGCCCCTCCTCCTCGAAGACCTGTAAGGAATTGACAACCGCCCGGAGAATGGTGGAAAGTAGGGGGAAGCGCACTACAACCCTCCTATGACATGCCAAGTGATGAGGAAGAAGCTCACAATCCCTCTGATGATCATGAAGACAACTCTCCTGCGCCTTTGGGGGGTGTACGAAACACTGAACCAGAGGTCAAATCAGAGGATGAATCCCAGACACAAGATTCCCCTGAACCTCCTGAAGAAGTCTCTCAGGCACTGGAAATCGTGTACCCACCTGAGGAACTCATCACTTGGGAACAAGCTGTCGAACGGGCATACAAAGTCACAGCTGATAGCACTGAGCCCCGATCATTCCGAGAAGCCATGCTACGACCAGATAAAGACAAATGGTTCAAGGCTGCCATGACCGAGATCCAAGCCCACATTGACAACAGCACTTGGGAACTTGTCCAGCTCCCCCCTGCTCAAAAGCAATTGGATCCAGATGGGTGTTCAAGGTCAAACGCGATGCCCATGGCCAAGTTGAACGCTACAAAGGCAGACTCGTCGTGCAAGGATTCTCCCAACAACCAGGCATTGACTTCCATGAAGTATTCGCGCCCACAATGCGATGGGGAGCCTTCAGAACTATCCTCGCCCTTGCAGCCATTGAAGATATGGAAATCAAATCAATCAACATCTCCAATGCGTACCTTAATGGTGTCCTACCAGAAGGAGAAGTAGTCTACATGCGCCAACCTGAAGGATTCCAGCAGAAGGACAACAACTCGGTGTGCCGCCTCAGAAGGGGACTCTACGGTCTTAAGCAAAGCGGACGACTATGGTATCAAAGACTAGGCGAAGAACTGGAGAAACTTGGGTTCAAATGATTAGTCTCTGATCCCAGCATTTACGCTGGGGGAAAGGAAGACACTAAAGTCATTGTCCCAGTCTTCATTGACAACCTCACCCTGGTAGCCAAGTCCAAGGCCAAAATACAGGAAGTCAAGAACGCCCTAGCCAAGGTCTTCAAAATACACGACTTAGGCCCAACATCGTTCCTCCTTGGTGTCCACATCGCCCGTGACCGACCATCTTGCACCCTTCATCTCTCTCAATGCCAATATATTGTCGACCTCCTCGAACGCTTCGGAATGACAGACTGCACACCTGTCACTACTCCCATGGAACCTGGACTGAAACTCACCAAAGACATGTCGCCCTCAACTCAGGAAGAAACTGAAGAAACTGACGAAATGAAAAACGTGCCATATCTCAATGCAGTTGGAGCCCTTAATTATCTAGCCATTGCGACTCGCCCAGATATCTCATACACCGTCGGCAAACTCTTGCCTGCTTCAATTCCAACCCTGGCATGCAACACTGGAAGGCAGTCAAACACCTGTTCTGATATATCCAAGGCACCAAGGACATGAAGCTCACCTACGCTCCTGATTCCAATGTCATCTCCATATTTGAAACATATACTGATGCTGACTTTGCTGGAGATAAAGAGAACAGCAAGTCAACCACCGGCTACATCATGAAGATTGGAACAGGCGCAGTGTCTTGGGCTAGCAAACTTCAGGGGGTGATAGCCAAGTCGTCCACAGAATCTGAGTTTTACAGTGCCAGCTTTGCAGGAACAGAAATCAAGTGGCTTCGCAACCTCCTCTCTGAACTAGGCTACAACTTCCCTTCACCATCTCCCCTCTTTGTTGACAACCAGTCCACGATCCAAGTACTCAATGATGCTGTCCATCATTCTCACATGAAACATATCCCAGTTGCCGAATTTTGGATTTGTGATGAAGTGTCTAAGGTCAAGTCCATTTCAGTCCGCTATTGTCCAACCAAGCAAATGCCAGCCGATCTTCTCACCAAGGCACTCCCAAGACCAATGGTTGCAGACCTTCGAGAACGAATGGGACTCCATGATTGATTCCTCAGAGGCGCTTCGTCGAGGGGGTGTGTTGCACTAGGTAGTGCGTCTCCTCTTCACCTCTATCGTATTCGCTATAGTTGATTTGGTATATAGTATTATTCTCATGATTTGTCATATTTGTTCTACGATGTATGTGCAGTTGTTGTTATGATTGTGGTGTGTTTGTACATGTTGTGTTGTTGTTTGTCCTGATTCATATATAAGCTGAGGGTACATGTAGACAGAATTATTATTTTTGACTCTTGGACTCTCCTTCTCACCTGTGTGTTCAGTGTGACCTCCATAGTCGTCAGATTGCTGCATTTAACAATTCGTTATCTCCAGAGATGTGGTATTTGATGAGGATGAGTTCCCTGGTGTCCCTTGGGAGGACGAGGACGAGGCCTTTGTCCCCATCAGTGGTGGCTACTATTCGCCTCCAGCAGTGAATTCAACTGTCATTGTTGGTCCTACACCCTCTCCATCTCCTCCTGGGTCCCCTGCCCCTCTTCCTCCTCCGCTTCCACCTGCTACCCCTCGTTCACCTCCTCCTCCTTCACCCACACCACCTCCCCAGTCGCCTAAAGCTGAGCCCCAGACTCCTGTCATGCACTCACCTCAGCCACCTGATGCTTTGCCAGAGCCAGAAGATGGTGAGGATGACAAGGACTTGCATCTGGCTGGTCCCAGCACCAACTCCAAGGGCAAGCAACGTCAACAGCCACCTCCCTCTCCTCCTGCTACTTCTTCTCCTTCAACTGTGCCTTTCCCATACCCTCCATCACCTGAAAAGGCTGGCAAGAAGGCGCCCTCCAAGCCTGCTGGCTCCAGAGAGATGCACAATCTGTGTTGGGCATGCTCAGCAGAACCACCAGAAGAGCAACAGCAACCTCAGTCTGCTCCTCAGCCTGGTCCTCCTGCTCCTGCGCGCCCCATATGCCATTGGCAGCCCCCCAGGGAGTATTGGACGGTGGAGCACAAGGCTCAGGCCCCTCGGTTTGATGCTCCTGCAGGGGAAGAGGATTCCAGCTCAGAAGACGATCCTGCAGTGCCCTCAGGGTGTTGCACTAGGTAGTGCGTCTCCTCTTTACCTCTATTGTATTCGCTGTAGTCGATTTAGTATATACTATTATTCTCATGATTTGTCATGTTTGTCCTACGATGTATATGTAGTTGTTGTTGTGATTGTGGCGTGTTTGTACATGTTGTGTTATTGTTTGTCCTGATTCATATATAAGCTTAATGTACATGTAGACAGAATCATCATCGACTCTTCGACTCCCCTTCTCACCTGTGTGTTCAGTGTAACCCCCACAGTAGTTGGATTGCTGCGTTTAACAAGCTCCACCTTTCCTCTGTCTCCTACCTCATCTGCTGACATGGAATGGATCACAGATTCGGGGGCCACATCTTCTATGACACCCCAGCACCACTGGATCTGAAACCTCACCCCATGCCGTGTACCAGTCAGCATCACATCCGGAGATGTTGTCTATGCAGTCGGAAGGGGAGAGGTGCTATTCCAACCGCAAGTTAATAGTGTAAATGTCAAATCTGTCTTGTTCTCCCAAGTGCTATACGTTCCCCAATTATCAAATAGTCTGTTCACTGTTCGGCCTGTGGCCCGAAAGCGTGACATAGTAGTGTCCTTTGACAGAAGCAAGGTCCACTTCCAATCCACACAAGGAGACACCTTTATGACCGCATCGTACAGGGATAAGACCGCATACTTCAACGGGAAAACAATCCCAGTACCATCAACCGAACTAGCTCTCACCATGTCATCATCACCTGTCCTGATGCTCTTGCTCCTGCACAAACGGATGGCTCACATCAGCATAGACTGATTACAGCTGTTTTCAAAAAGCTAGTCCAAACAAACCCAGACAAACGCACACGTCGACTTTTTTCCTACCGGCATAAAAAAATCGTAGCTCTGGACACACCCCACGGAGTTGAAAGCTCTCAAGTGCGTTGTGAAAAGAAAAATCGAAAGAAAATTCAGGTGTGGCTCGCAAAACATTCGGCCGTCATCCTGAGGTATGCCATTTTCCCCGTCCCCCGGTCTCCCTTCCATGAACCTCAAACATGACATTCCTGAGGCGTTACCCACTCATAGGCTCATGGGTACTACATATGCATCATAAACGATCGTCATTTAGCGTGTACCAGTACTAAATGCTTCTGTAGCACGTTTCATTCTTCAACTTTGCTTATTTCATCTAGCCTACCTTAGCTATAGAAATTTACGTTGAGTCATTTGGTATGAATTTTTTACCCATTTTTTATTTCATAATGCATTTGACAGTTTTCGACTAGATGTTGTGTGTGGGGAGCTACGAATTTTTGATTCGCGAGAGGAAAAATCGGCGCGTGGCTTTGTTTGTTTGTTTGGACTAGCTTTATGAAAACAGCTGTAAGAAGCTGGTAAAGCTAGACATGGCAAAAGGAATCACCCCCAAGGACTTCAACAAGCTTGACAACGACCTTCCTAAAATCTGCGAACCTTGCCTTGCTGGAAAACAGCATTGCCAACCATTCCCACATTCCACACCATCCACATCGTCCCCCCTCAAAATCATTTCCGTTGATCTTCATGGACCGTTACCACCTACTGATGAAGGCTACAAATACTGGCTCCTGTTCATCAACGTTCATATGCGCTTCACATTTGCCTATCAACTAAGGCAGAAAAGTGAAGCATTCGAGTGCTTCAAACACGTCAAAGCCCTAGTCAAAAAGCAGACCAGGCTACAGATTAAACGACTAAGGGACGACAAAGGTGGCGAATTTGTTGGAAAGAAATGGGACGCATTCCTCACTGAACAAGGCATAGTCCACAAACGAACAACGGTGAACACACCCCAGCAGAACGGAATCGTGGAACGTAAAAACCAAATGTTAGAAGAGGCAGTTACATCCATGCTTGCCCAGACAAACCTCCTGAGGGCGGTTTGGGGACAGGCACTACAACTAGCCGTTCGAATCACAAATGCCAGCCCGTCCTCTGCACTCAAAGAGAAGACACCATACAAAGCGCTCTACAGCAAAAAGCCTGACCTCAGCATGCTATGCATATTTGGATGTCGCGCGTATGTTCACATACAGAAAGAAAAGAGACAGGATGCCAAATGGCACACAGAGCGATGCATTTACCTTGGTTTCGAGGACGGTTACAAAGGCTTCAAGTGCTATAACCCCGAAACAAACAAGTTCGTCATATCTCGAGATGTTGTCTTTGATGAGGACGAATTCCCTGGCATCCCATGGAACAAAGAGGATGAAGCGTTCGTCCCCATCAGTGGAGGGTAATATCCCATTCCCAGCGCACCAGGACCCGCTCCGCCTCCGCCTCCGCCACCGCCAGCCTCCAATAATGCTCCTAACGCTCCACCTCTGGGACCGCCTCCACCTCCCGCTCCCAACGCACCAGGACCAGCTCCGGCTCCACCCCCGCCTCCAGCTCCACCTCCTCCTCCTCCTCCATCAACACCATCCATAGCACCCTCAACACTGTCAGCACCGTCGCTTTGGCAAACCGCCCAAGAAGCTCCAAACGACAATGATGACTATGTCCCACCAGGAGACAGTGATTCGTCAGAAGAGGGATACCCAACTGAAATGTTTTGATTACCATCGGAGGAATACAGGAGACCTGCTCATCATAAGGGCAAAGGCGTCAGCTTCAGAGGCAAAGGGGGAAAAGAGGGACCAAAAACTCCGACACCGGTCAAAGAGGAACCAAAGTCACCATCCGCTTTGGGAACACCACCATCCTCAATCCCATTCAAGTACATCGAATCCCCAAAAAAGAGCAACAAGGGAAAAGGTCAATGAGAAGTTGACACACTCATGCGCGACACATGGTCTGCTGACCCAGAACCTCCAGCTCCTCCTCCTCAAAGACTGGCTAGGAACTGCCAACCACCTAAAGAATTCTGGAAAGTGGGGGGAGGCACACTACAACCCGCCTACAACCTGCCAAGCGATGAGGAAGAAACCTACGACCCCTTCAACGATCATGAGGACAATTCTCCCGTGCCTTCGGGGGGTGCACAAAACGTAGAACCAGAGGTTAAATCAGAGGATGAATCACAAATACAAGCTCCTCCTGAACCTCCTGAAGAAGTCTCTCAGGCACTGGAAATCGTCTACCCGTCCAAAGAGCACATCACTTGGGAACAAGCCATCGAACGAGCATTTAAAGTTGCTGCTGACAATACCGAGCCCCGATCCTTCCGAGAAGCCATGCTACGTCCACACAAAGACAAATGGTTCAGAGCCGCCATGACCGAGATCCAAGCCCACATTGACAACGGCACTTGGGAACTTGTCCAGCTCCGCCCCGCTCGAAAGCAATTGGATCCAGATGGGTGTTCAAGGTCAAATGCGATGCCCATGGCCAAATCGAACGGTACAAAGGCAGACTCATCGCACAAAGATTCTCTCAATGACCAGGCATTGACTTCCAAGAGGTATTCACACCCACAATGCGATGGGGAGCACTTAGAACCATCCTCACCCTCACAGCTATCGAAGACATGGAGATCAAATCGATAGACATCTCCAACGCGTACCTAAATGGTGTCCTACCTGAAGAAGAAGTAGTCTACATGCGCCAACCTGAAGGATTCCAACAGAAGGACGACGACTGGGTGTGCCACCTTAAAAAGGGACTCTACAGCCTCAAGCAAAGTGGACGGTTATGATATCAACAATTGGGCAAAGAACTAGAGAAACTTGGGTTCAAACAATTGGTCTCCAACCCCAGCATCTATGCCTGGGGAAAGGAGGACACCAAAGTCATTGTCCCAGTCTTTGTCGACAACCTCACTCTCATAGCCAAATCCAAGGCCAAAATTCAGGAAGTCAAGAACACCCTTGCCAAAATCTTCAAAATACGCAACTTAGAACCAACGTCATTCCTCCTTGGTGTCCACATCGCTTGTGACCGTCCATCTTGCACCCTCCATTTATCCCAATTCCAATACATTGTTGGTCTCCTTGAACGCTTCGGAATGTCAGATTGCGCGCCCGTCACTACTCCCATGGAACCTGGACTAAAACTTGCTAAGGATATGTTGCCCTCGACCCAAGAAGAGACTGACGAGATGAAGAATGTCCCGTACCTCAATGCAGTCAAAGCTCTCAACTACCTAGCCATCACAACTCACCCAGACATCTCATACGCCGTCGGCAAACTTGCTCACTTCAATTCCAATCCTGGCATGCAACACTGGAAAGCTGTCAAACACCTTTTTCGCTATCTCCAAGGCACCAAGGATATGAAGCTCACCTATGCCCCTGACTCTAATGTTGTCTCCATCTTTGAAACATACACTGACACTGATTTCACTGGAGACAAAGAAAATGGCAAGTCAACCAACAGCTACATTGTGAAGCTTGGAACGGGCGCAGTGTCCTGGGCCAGCAAGCTTCAGGGGGTGATAGCCAAGTTGTCCGCAGAGTCTGAGTTTTATGGTGCCAGCTTTGCAGGGACAGAAATCAAGTGGCTTCGCAACCTTCTCTCCGGACTAGGATACGACTTCCCTTCACCATCTCCTCTCTTCGTCGACAACCAGTCCACCACCCAGGTACTCAACGATGCTGTCCACCATTCTCGCATGCAGCACATCCCAGTCGCTGAGTTTTGGATTCGTGAGTGATTGAACAAAAAGTATGAGCGAAGGAATACAACATATGATGGGCTTCAGTGGTGAGTGACTTGTGTGACAGAGGCGGGGCTGAGCGGTGGCTCTGACAGTCAACTCATGTGGCGGAGGCGGTGAAGGGCGGCGGCTCTGACACCTTCACCTTCTCCCCTCTTCATCAACAATCAATCCACCATCCAAGTACTCAACGACGCCATTCATCATTCGCGCATGAAGCATATCCCAGTTGCTGAGTTTTGGATTTGTGATGAAGTCTCCAAAGTCAAGTCCATTTCGATCCACTATTGCCCAACTGAAGAAATGCCAGCCAATCTCCTCACCAAGGCATTGTCTCATCAATCAGTGGTAGACCTTCGACAACGAATGGGACTCCATGACTAATTCCTCAGAAGCGCTTTGTCGAGGGGGTGTGTTGCACTAGATCGTGCGTCTCCTCTTCACCTCTATCGTACTCGCCATGGTCGATTTGGTATACAAGATTATTCTCATGATTTGTTATAATTCGTCCCTAGGGATAGGGTGCCTACCGCGACTCCACCCCCTTGTTGCACCCTCCTGGACACAATGATGTGCATGCCTCAACACATCCATGGGTGTAAGAGGCATGGTCACTTTTATTTATGATGATACAGATTCCTACTTGTTTTCTTTTTCTATTTTCTTTCTTTTGTTGTTTCTCTTAACAGTTCCCCCCTTCTTCCCCCATTCTCTATTTCCATGCTTGTTACACTGGATAGTATCCCTATGTCCTCATTCATACTCTGTATCCAGCGGCATTGTGGCCGCTTTTTGGGGCAAGATGCATGTGTTGTGTCTCTTTTGTCAGCAATGCCATGGTGACCACCAAGTAAATGACATGTCTTTCACTGGTCTACAACACAAACTTAACTATACTGAAGTGTTTGCACCTTATAGTAAGTCCCTGCTGAGGTCAAACACACGAAAATACATCTTTATAGCGCATCAGGCTGGTTCGGTTCATGCAGCCAACGTAGCCGACCAAATCTCAAATATCCTCCCTCACCCCATATGCCAGTCGAGCCAACAGCCTCTTGGTATCGTCCTCTGTCGGGTCTGTTGATTTGCCGGTCATCAGCTCAAGCAATTTACCTTGTTTTTTGCAAAAGTTGCTAGCATGAGAGGGGATCGCCATTTCCCTCCATTCAATACCTGTCCGGTTTGGACGAAAGTCACTCTCCGGTAGTACCACAGTCCAGCACTAGTCCAACACATGTGTGCTAAGCGATTCGTTCTTTGTCTCAGTATCACCTCGGAGGCCTGGGATCTCGAATGTTGCAGTAGATATATGCATTTATTCAATTGGAATGACCACGAGGAACCAGGAGTATTTACATCATCCCGATCTTAGAGTCGCCGTTGAACAATGACACTGTTTTGGAGTTTTGCCTGCTCAATCGTCATACTGTCATCATCTAAGACCCTGTTCGGGAAAGTAGTGTTGATCGTATAAGGGGTCGAGGACTGCCCCGGTGATGACCTGCCAAGGCGACAAAGGTTTCTCAGCCATTTCCCGCACCTGACGAGATGGTTTAACGTACGCATTGATGAACCCCCGTATGTCGCCAACGGTATGGGTCAAGTTCATTCTAGCCACGAGCCTAAAACCACTGCCAATGAGTACCTTTGCTTAGCGCCTGGACAACGGGAACCGTACCGTGTGCCATCTGCGAGCCGAATTTGTACACTTGTGGTTGGGGCACTCATATCGACTTCAAACTTCGTAGTCACCGAGGATCGGTCTTGACCACCTTCAGACGCGTTTCCCCTACTCGGAAAGGCTCCTGGTGGTTGTTGCGATGATGCGGTGGGGGCTGTTCCGACGGGTAGTGCTGAACCGAGACGATTGCCTTGACCTTCAAACACATTGAAGCGTTTTGGTGAGGGGACATAATCCTCGTTCAATCGCCGCGATACTCGAAGCTCCACCGGTTGCCCCACTTGCACGTTTAGGATCGACGGAGGGGCATTTCTGACGCCAGTAGCCATATCAGTCTGAGTGATCGACTCGGGGGCATTAGCCTACATACCCGGAATTGATACTCCGCAAGATATCCGCGTTGGCAGGATCATCGTATTGCATAAGGGGGCCATCCTGAATCGTGAAACCCGTTTTCCAGAACGTAATTTCCCGGATGGCAGTCTCCATCTGGTCACCTGCGACTTCTGCATGACTAGTAGTGGGATCCGGAATATATTGTGAAGGAAGTTCGTCCGAGCCTAGCAGGTTTCCTCCACCTGAGAAGGCCCCTGAACTGGTTTGACCACTTGTTGGCTCTGGAGGAGGACCGCCCCTGATTGTAAAGTCAAGAAGTAAGTAAACGAGGGGGATAGCGCACAAATATTTTACGAACTCTGCGGCTTTTCTAAGAATATCGCGCACGGTGTTCAACCCGCCAGAACGAGCCGGGCGGTCAGGGTTTTCGACAGATATACCACTGAATAGCGACGTCAGCAAAGCGTGTAGCTAGTCAGAGTCTTCGCTTGCCTCCGCTCTCCACCAGCAAACCATCTTTCCCCTTCCTGTGTGTCATCTTCGTCTTCGTCTTCCTCAGATGGAGGGCGTTGGGACATTCTGCCTCGAGCAGGGCCACTCGAACCACCCGTATCGGATAAC
>KN823486.1:0-13941 GCA_000827465.1 Tulasnella calospora MUT 4182
TCATATTAGAAAAAGCTCCCCAACGTACCTCCGAGTAGAAGGAGGAAAGCCGGAGGTTTCGAATAGAGTGCCTTCTTGACAGGCTTGGGCTTCGTGACAAATTGCTCTACAACCGACCAAAACGCCGACACAAGCTTGGTCGGCTGCGGGACCTCCGTAGTCTGAGTCACGACGGGTTCAGCAAGCGGTTCCGGGCTGGGAGCGCAGTCAACCAAATCGTCCACTTGGACCTGTGGAGTAGCTGAGGTTGGGGGTTGTGCTTCAGCTTCTGGCACCGGGTCTTGTGAGTCGACAACGGTGGGTTTGACGGTTGTAACGGGAGCTTCTACTGGATCAGGGAAGAAATGCTCTTTGAGGAGGTCAAAGCCCGGATATTTGGACAATGCGCTCAAGGAAGGCTGATAAGGGAAGTTCGGCCTCTGCTCCGACAGATGCACAAGGTCAAAAGACCGTCAGCGCGTCAATCTAGAGTGCAATTTGGCCAAAAACAACTTACGATGCCATCGCTCGCAATGAAAGTAAACTGGGTACCGAATTTGTGGCGCGGGTCCGGGAAAGTCCTAAACGGGAGTGGCGTTGTGGGATAAGGTAGGAAGGTGGAGTTGGGATAGGCAAGTCGGACTGGGTAAATTTTATAGGCGTCAAAACCATGCCTATCGGTTTGAAAGATACTTTAGAGCTCACATTGATAGGTATGTGCAGGCCACAGCTTGGTCAGATGGGCTACACCGATCCAGTCACTCTCTTCGCTCAGCTGAACCACAGGTCCATCCTTCCACATCCCAGCCTCGCTCTCGGCAGCCCCGGCGGAGGCTTCCCGCCACACCACCTTAAGCACGCCTACTCCGCTCTGCAACGAGGTATCCTCGATGAGGCCAGGGTAGCGAATATGGATTTTGACTGCGTCCGAGTACACCGCGCCAACTCTGGCGAATGTGACGTCGTCGTAGTTGGTTGACAGAGACCGGGGAGCGATGGTAGCGTCCAATACCAGGAGCATTAGTAGTGCGTTGGTGAAGAGATGGAACCAGTTGATCCAACGTTCACGAGCGGGTAGGGAGAACAGAAGCTTGGTCGGAAGAACTGTGGAGGGCTGGAATGCTACCCCTTAGACCAGTGTCGATAGAAAATAGGGAAACCGTTGTGGGCTTACTCCTAGGGGCTTTACAACGATGCCTTCAACTGGGGCATAAACGCCATTGCCGTTGGGGACCTTTTCATCTCTGTCTTTGAGATCAACCACCTTGACTGGTCTGGGTTCCTCTTCCGGGTCACTTCCCATTAGCCAAAATATGGCAAATAGGCCAAAAATCGTTACGAGGGCTACATGAGCCTGTGGGACATAGATGCTAGACGGTCGGAGGTTAGAATCCCTCCATCCACTGAGACCATTGCAATTTGAACCAAAGACATACATGCGTAAAAAGACCCATGAGAGGAGTCTGAAGAGCGTTGAGAATATTGCGCTTGGATGAATACTAGGCATAGCTGGGTACTATCGGTCCAGCCGCGGGTGGTCGTAGAGGGAGTCGTTCGAGTCGTGACGTGCGGTTGGGTCGTTGCCGGACACAAGGCGCAAGGGGCGCGTTTGATGCGTCACAGTTCCAACGCCACAAACAATCGGAGCGCATGGGAAAAACAATTGAATTCATCGCCCTCTGCCCCTTACCGCAGAAGTTGACGGCATTATGCCTTGTCCCCTTGCAAGAGAGAGAGAGATATATGCAGCTTGGATTCGCCAAGCTGTTCTTGCCACGCACTCATGACTATCCCCGACAATTTCTTGGCGTTCGCCTTCCCCGACAATATCTTAAACGGCACCATCATTGATGCTGGCGGCCGCACTTTGTACACCTTGACCTCCGAAGAACGAAACTTCAGATCCGACGTCACCACCATCACCAGACCCGATGCGAGCGTTGTCGCCTCTATCCAGTGGGGGAGCGTCATTGGGCTGAAACGCAGATCCGTGGTTCTCCCAAACGCCACCGTCCCTGCCAAAGAATACTTGGCTGAAGGTAAAGCGAGCTCTTTGGGTGGCCCTGGCTCGCAGGTGTTTCAAGACCAGGAAAGGAACGAGTACTATTGGACAAATCAAGAGGTGAGCAGACTCCTGCGACAGCGGAAGCTACGGAACGGTTTCTAACCAAGTCTGTAGTGTTACGAAGGCAAAAAGAAGACACTGATCGCACAGTACAAACCAGTTGATGCCAATAGTGCCTTGTTCGTTTCTTTCCCTGATCATCAGAGAGCCCACGTTGACCCTGAAAATCTATTCTCGCTGTGGCACCGTAGGGGCCCTAGACTTTGGGTTCATCCAGAGTACTGTTCTCCAAATGTCCTCGACCATATCATCATAACGTCCCTGCTAGTGGCGAAATCGAGGAAGAAGGCATCCCCTAGCCCATCTCGGATCAGTTCGGATGCAAGCCCGTCGCGTACCTCCTACGTAGCATCTTCCTCGCAGAGACACGGAGCAACGGGAGGCTCTGTGGGAGTCTATGATGTTGGAGGCGGTGTGCCAAACGACGGTGGAGTGCATCATGGACGATCGAACACTCACGGAGGGGTTCACGGGGGCGGAGTAGTGAGTGATGGAGGCGGCGGCGGAGGATGGGTAGGAGATAGCGGCGGCGGAGGATGGGGAGGAGATAGCGGCGGCGGCGATGGGGGAGGAGGGGGAGGCGACGGAGGAGGAGGAGGCGATGGAGGAGGAGGAGGAGGTGGTGGTGGTGACTGAGGGCAGATTACTCAAAGTCTGGGCACTCTGCCAATCCTAGGTATTTCCCGACCAGGGAGGGGAGATGCAGAGGGAGGACAGACCTCCAAAGAGTTGAAAGAGACTTAAGGATCGATATCATCCCCAATTTCGAGATAGAATGACCATTAATTGAATCTGCCATGCGAGAAGCGCCTGCCGTGACCATACGGCGAAATGGACTAATCGCTTGACAGGTTATTCGGGCAGGCCTCGTCATCGACTGAAGGGAAATAGGCTCGCCTTGCTGGCCCAGTAAGTATGACGAGTGGGTCTTCTTACCATGGATATATCCTTGGTTAGGGAGTTATGATATTTGAGCTTGTTGCATCTCAATCCTGGGCCGTCGTCGTTCCTGTAGCCCCTTTGAACGGACTCACTGATCACGGGATCCCGACGAACTGCAGCTGAAGCCCTTACCTCATTACCGCCATCCAAACATACTCGGCTCTCTCAAATTTCAAACGTCAAAGGGCAATTACTTCAAAAATACGTCTATTCAATTCACAGCCACGAGTTTGGAAGTTCGCGCAGGAGATGGACGAATCGCCCGCTCTGCTCTCTGGCAGTTAGATCACGGTTGTTCCCTCAATTAATTCCCTCAGCACGCTGGGAGGCACTGCTGACCGTTGTGGCGATGCCCGTGGGCACGTCTCTGGCTTGTTGCTGTATCCCGGCGGTACGGAACAGTCGGCTTTAGGACAACAACAATGATATTTCCCTCGACGTGTACGCGTGCGTCAAAGAGAGAGGACCGGAATAGTACCGGGCATAGTTAGGTACTTTAGGTCCTCTTGCGGGTGCTCGGAAGTAGGAGTCGTCTCAAGTTGGGAGGTGCTGGGTGTCGTCCGGACATAGGGCGCAAGCCCGTGGCTGTTCCAACGCCACAAAGTTAACAATCGACGCCTACTGGCATGTGGATCATTAATCTGCTCCTCGCCGGGCAAATCGACAGCATGGTGCCTTGTCCATGAGTTGAGTATATGTCTTGGCATGGGTAGGGTATATGCCTTGTGCACGTCGTGACCTGGAGATATATAGATGCGTTTTGATCGCTGAACCTCTCTCACCAAACACCGATGACCATTTCCAATAATTTCTCAGCGTTCACCTTCATCGACAGCCTCTTAAACGGCTCTATCACCGATGCTAGCGGGCATGTAATATACATCTTGACCACTGAGAAACGAAACCTCGGATCGGACGCCACCACCATCACCAGACCCGAAGCGGGCATTGTCGCCATCATCCGGTGGGGAAGCGTCATCAACCTGAAACGTAGATCCGTGGTTCTCCCGAACGGTACGGTACCTGCCAAAGAATACATGGCTGAAGGTAAAGTGAGCTCCTTGGGTGGTCCCGGCTCGCAAGTCTTTCAGGACCAGGGGGGGAATGAGTACTATTGGAGCAATCAAGAGGTAAGCAGGCTCGTGCTGCAGCGGAACAGTTTCTGAACCAACGTTGTAGTGTTACGAAGGACAAAATCAAGATCTGGTCGCATATTACGAGCCCGCTGATGCCAATCGTCCCTTGTTCGTTTCTTCTCCCAATTATTAGCGAGCGCAAGTCCAATACTGAAAGTCTAATCTCGCTGTGGCACTGCAGAGGTCCTAGACTTTGGGTTCACGCAGAGTACCTTTCTCCGAATGTCCTCAACCATATTATCACAACGTCCCTGCTAATGGCGAAAACGAGGAAGAAAGCATCCCCTGGCCCAGCTCGGGTCAGTTCTGATGCGCCTTCGCCACGCATCTCTTCCGGAGCGGCTTCTTCGTAGAGACATGGGAAAACGAGGAAGGAAGCATCCCAAGTTGGCCCAGCTCGTGTCAGTCCTGATGCGCCTTCCTCACGCATCTCGTCCGGAGCGGCTTCTTCGCAGCGACATGGGAAAACAAGGAAGAAAGCATCCCGTGGCCCAGCCCGTATCAGTTCGAATGCGCCTTCGTCACGTATATCGTCTGGGGCGGCTTCTTCGCAGAGACATGGCCCAGCGGATGGCTATGGGGCAGTCGGTGGTTATGTGGGAGTCTATAACCTTGCAGGCCTGGGCGGCGTTCCAAATAACGCTGGAGCATACGGAGGATCGTACAATTACGGAGGAGGTTGTGGAAGCGGAGTGGTTAATGCCGGGGGCGGGGGAGGAGGGGGAGGAGATTGCGGCGGAGCCTTCGGGGAGGAGGTGGAGGAGGAGGTTTCGGTGGCTTCTGAGGACAGATTCGTCACAGACTAGGTATCCCCCCTAATACTAAGCCAGTTCCGGTCAGTTAGGGGAGATTTTGGAGAGGTGGCAGACCTCCAAAACATCGAGGGGAACTTCAGGGCCAATACCACCCCTCAATTTTGAGATATGATGGCCATGAGCTGAAGTTGCCAGGCGGGAAGCAGCTGCTTTGACGTTAGACCAAATAGACTCACTATAGCAATTTAAGAGCTCCCATAACCATTTTGACAGGTTGTTGGGGGGTCTTGTGAGCAAGCGAGGAGAAATGAGCTCGCATTGCTAGTGAGTATAGCAAGTGGGCCTCCTTTGTCATTATTCTTTTAAAATTGATTTTCGCGGCCAGCCAATTGCAGATACCACTTTTACCTCGATGATATCATCCCTTTGGTTTGGCCTATATGATCTCTGAGCTCGTCGCGTCTCAATCTCAGGCCGTCGTGGTTCCCCCGCCACCGAGATCGGTAGATCTCGACGACCTCCCCTTGAAAGCTTACCTCATTACCGCCATCCAAACGCAATTGATTCTCTCGGGTTTCAAACTCCAAGGCAGCCACCTCGAAAATAAGTATATTCGATCCAAGCCACAAGTTTGGAAGGGAGCGACCGAAACATGGACGAATCGTCCGCTCTGCTCTCCGGCAATTGCCTCACTTCGTTGACGTCGCTTCTCCATCTACCTCTGCACCCTTGAAAAGATTGCTTACCGCTATGACGACGCCCACAGATATGCATCTCGCTGTTTTACGATATCTTGGCAACATGGAACCTCTGGCTTTGGAATACAAAGAATTCAAACTCCCCACGATGTAGTCGTGTGTGTGTGTGTGTATGAGAGAGAAAGGCGACGAGAGATAACATTACGTTTACGTGCGTTCTAGGCATAACTGGATACTGTCGATCCAGCCGAGGGGGTCATACAAGGAGTCGTTCTAAGTGTGAAGTGTACGCGTGTTTTGAATGTTCAGCGCCACAAACAATCGGGTTCATGTGAATAGAAGTCATCGCCCTCGGCGGCTCTGTCCCTCACTGCCAGAGACGATAGCATGGCACCTTGTCCACGGGCGATATATATGCCTCATCCATGCGGGTACATATGCCTTGTCTATCTGCAAGATACATATTTATACGCCTTTGATCACCAACCCGCTCTCGCCAGGCATCAGGAAAAAAAATCGAGACTGAGTAGAACTCAGTAGTGCGCATAGGACCCATAGTCCCATAGTGACCCCCCCGATTCTGTAGTGAGCATAGAACATATAACCGATCTCCATAAGCGAATATATTGCGGGAGGCAGCTTATGGAGTTAGTGGTAGCGAAGAGTAAATACCTAGCTCAAGTACTGAATGCGTGGTAGGCGCATGCTTTTCGCCAGGGCCCGATGCCATCGGTCTTACCGGCTCAAAAAAAAAACCCCTGTAGGGACAGTAATTACACGCGGAATAGCCATCAAACAACCTCCGATAAGGGGAATCGCTGAATAAAATCGCCATAAATAAATACATGTGAATAGTAGGCTACTACTCTAGCTGAAGCTCTTCAGCGGCGGCGGCATTGGCGGCGGCGGCTGTCGCTTTCTGAGCAGCTCGAGCATTACGGCGCTCTTGTCCGTAAAGAATAGCGTTGAACTTCTGCTCGGTTGTGATAGAAACCGTCGGCTCCTTCTTCTCCAGATCAAATGGTTCGCTATAAGAATCGCAGTCAGCGATCAGATTCCGAGGCAAGACCGGGGCGCAAGAGTTACCTACCTGCAATCTTCCCAAAGCTCTTCACCCAAGCCTTTGACAAAAAGGGGGTCTTCTTCCTCCAAAGCCTTGAGGTTCGCCAGGTGGACTTGGTAGATCGGTTCATAGACGTCGGAAGTGAAGGTTAAAGCCTTATATCTCCCGCTCTTCCACTCATCGAGACACATGCGAATCTATTGTTGGATCAATCTCGAGTTAGACAGCGCAAACAGACGCCTCAAGATTGTCACGCACTGCAGTAAAAATGAGAGCAATCGTCTCGGCCCTAATCGGGGAGAAAAAATCACTGAAAGCGACACCATCGTCGCTTGCCTTGCTAAAGAAACACATTTTCAGGATCTTGTAGCAGAGCGGGTGGTAGTATGGTCCTTTGAACGATTCCGGTTTCTGAAGAGGAATAAATCAGAATCGGTCTAAAAGCAAACAGAGAAACCAACCTCATAGGTATAAGCATCTTCTTCAAGAAGAGCTAGATAACGGCGCCGATTCTTCTGCTCCATGCGAGGACGATCATCAAAACCATAGCTATCTCCTGTCCGAGCTCGAGCTGCATCTTTAATCCTACCCCGAACTTGCGCGATTGCACGACGGAGCTTGGGAAGGATAGTGATTCAAGACATGTCTATCGACGAACGGTTCCCATAGAGAAACTCACAATCGATATATATTTGACGTCTGAAGGTGTTGCCACTGTCGGTCGGTCGTGCTTGGCCTGCTCGAAAGATTCCGCAGCCATCTCAATAGATTCATCCACCGATGGCATCGGATGCTCTGAGACCACAAGAGCGCGCATATATCCGGAGGCATAGTTCAACAGCGCTTCGACATCTTCGCTGTAGTCCGACGCCTTTGGCTGGCCTTTCCTCGCCTTCTTGGAGTTGCGGGTTGCACGAGCCTTTCCGTTCATGGCAGGCTTAGTAGCCTCCGCGATGTCTTTGTCCTCGTCTCCATGCCGGTCTTGTGCGATGGCGCCGCTCTCTTCCGTGTTGTCTGCCCCTTCAAAGTCTTCATCTTCTCCGACATCTTCGTCCTCTCCAACATCGCTTGGTATGAAGTCGTCGCTAGCACCCTCATCCTCATCCTCCATGTCGTTCCAGCCGGAGCGAGCTCGGTTGGAGGGACCGGAACCCGCCGCCTCATCCTCGACTTCATTTTCGGCTCCAGGAATATCGGCGTTATCCCTATCCACTTCCATAGGCCTGGCACCACTCTCTCGGCGGCTGTGGAGGTCGGTCCGAGTCCCGCTGTCGGTATTGCCAGGAGTGGTTCCCGAACCACTTCCCATCGTGATCGACATTGCGGATTGTGACCGTGGTTGAGCAGCGGCGGTGGTATAAAAGGCGTCGAGTGAGTCGGCCCGTGTTGCACTCGCCCGAGTGGTTGAACGTGTGGCGGAGGTCGATCCCTGCGAGGCAGCGGCTTGAAAGCGAGTGCCGGTTGACTGAGATCTGGGTCCTTGTTGAGAGCTAGGGTTGTGGACTCGGACGGAAGCAAGAGAGCTCTGGCGACGCGACGTGCTACTGCCGGATACAACGACCTCCAGGACTGGATTAGTGACAGCTAACGCGGTTGTTAGGAAGAGAGCTCTTACTTTGGGAGTTCCAGAGGCTACGTTTTGTCCTGCCATGCGAAAAAAGACTGTTTCAGCAGGGAGTTCGGGCAACTTGCGGATCGAACGTACCTTGACGATTCGCCCCAGCCCGCCGCGCAGACTTGCTCGTCACGCCAGCGCGACGAGCTTGTTGGGCTTGGTGATCTTCACTAGCGACTGAATAAAGAAAGCATATTTCAGTGAGACTACAAGAGGTTCAAACACGGTTGGAGGGCATACCCACACGAAGAGCCGCCTTTGACACGGTCTTCACCCGACCTGAGCGGGTCACAGTGGATGCAGCCGCAGTTGACGCTTCAGATCGTGCAGGGGGCATAGAGTAAAGAGAGGGAGCGGGGATACTGATGTGTTGAAGGGCATCGTCGTCGTTGGTTCGTTTAAATCGCGAACTCAACCAAGCAAATATCTACAAGCAGCCCGCACGCAATTTGCCGCCAAGTCCTCCACCACCAAGTTCTCCGCCCTCTTACTCTTTGTCTCTGCATTGCTGTTGCTACCTCCCCCAGCGCCAATCATTCATCTGTCAGTCTTGGCGACTCTTGTTTCCGCTCACATTTGAAATCTGACACAGCTCTCTTGCGATTGTAGATTGGCGGAACGGACCTCCGTTCAAGAATGGATGGGTGAACCGAAGTCGCCGCCTCCAAACTCAGCTCGGATGTCACTCAAAATGCTCAGTTCATACCCGTATCCATCTGTCACTCCTCTTCCACCTAGATACCTGTGCTTTTCGCCTTTCTGTTGAAAACTAAGTCTTTCGTGGCTTGATCTGGTCCCGTTGAGGACACTGCGGATCAAGTGATGAATCATAAACATTCTGTGGGTCTTCCATTTGGTAATGCGCTGAAAAAGAGTCGAAAATCATTGCTCAAACCATTTTAGTATTACTTTAGCGATCTATTATATGGCCGGCAAGCCCGACACAACTTGAAATATATGAAATAGGTTAGAAGATCAGATTTGGATCGAGTGTAAGCCATAGCGGAACTACCTAACTTGGCCTATTCTGATCAAGACTGTGATAGCGCCCGCGATGCCGCACCGCCGACATAACGTTGCCGTTACCGGAGCTCGATTCCAAGTTCAACGCAACAGGTACGCCCGCTCTTGCTCTTCCTATTCTTCCCAAATCTAATCGAGGGTAAGCCATAGGGAAACTATCTGCCTTGGCCTATCCAGATCAGGACTGTCATAACACCCCGCGATGTCGCACCGACTTACTAACGTTGCCGTTACCGGAGTTGATTCCAAGCAACACAACAGCTACGCCCGGTCTCGCTCTTCCTATTCTTCCCAAATCAAATCGAGGGTAAGCTATGGCGGAACTACCTGACTTAGCCTATTCTGATCGAGACCGTCCTAGCGCCCGCGAAGCCGCACCGCCGACTTAACGTTGTCTTTACGGGAGCTCCATTCCAAGTTCAACACGACAGCTGCGCCCGCTCTTGCTATTCTCTCTTCTCCAATATTCCAAATCCCTTCATTCATCCAACTCCACTTTCCATTTGTCCGAGTCGTTCTCTCTTGCGTGCACCTTCCATCTCATTCCTCAATGCCTCTAGTGTCATGCCGCTACTGTTCCCGTCGTGTTGATAGCAAGAGTCTTATGCGACACTACGCATTGACAAAGTGCATTCAGCAAGTCGCTTCCTCGGTTACCACAACTTCCAAAGCTGGCCATGCTCGCCGTCACCTTCGCCGCCGATCTCGTTCCCCGAGTTTACCTCAGCCCCACCATGACGGCAGCCTTCCGGAGACTGCCCAACCAGTCCAAGACGAGTTTGACAGCATCACGCATGTACCACTTACCGATCCGCCAACCCCAGCATGCTCGACAGGACCGCCGATCCGGTCCACCGGTGCTGTACGCTATCCTCGTGTATGGATAGAAGAGGTAGCCGACGAGGGCGATTTCCCGATACACTCGCGTGTTACGGACATTCACCCAACTGCCGGTCGGCCATTACCTGGTATATTTCGGGCCAGCTGGGAGTGCCGATGGGAGAAGGAGCTGAAGGAGCAATCCCCACCTTGGAGTTGTTTTGCCTCAGCGGACGAGTGGGACTTTGCGAAGTTCCTTATGAAGAGCGGACTTTCTCAACAGAAGGTCGATGAACTGCTTCACCTACAAATGGTACGGATAAATTCTCACCTTACCTGGACTATATATCATGGGCTGACAAATATTAACTTAGGTTACAGATCGACTCCAGCCGTCTTTTTCCAACAAATACGAATTCTTCAAGAAGGTCGACACCCTCCCAAAGGGGCCGCGGTTCTCGTGCGAGACGGTGACTATTACGGGGGATATACTGGATGCGCAAGGACGACGGATGAAGGAAGAGGCGGAGCTCTGGTTACGCGATCCAGTGGAGTGCGTCCGGGAGTTGATGGGAAGGGTCTCGCTCCAGTCTTCGATGGCCTATTGCCCTACTCGTGTTTATACCGGAGAGGATCGGAAGACTCGCATTTTTGAGGAGATGTGGAGCGCGGACTGGTGGTGGGAGATCCAGGTGTGTTCGTTTAGTTTGCGCCACTGCGTTTACGAGGTCACTTATTGAGTTTGGTCCTGGGACTCTTAGGATAAACTTCCTGAAGGAGCAACCGTCGCGCCTGTCATTCTCGCCTCGGACAAAACCCAGCTCTCAACCTTTGGTGGCGACAAAAGCGCGTATCCTGTTTATCTTACTTTGGGCAATATCGCCAAAAATGTCCGCCGCCAACCCTCGCAACGTGCAACCATTCTCCTCGGGTACCTACCAGTGCCAACGCTCAGCTGTTGCTCCACAACTACTCGGCAACTCAAAGGGTACGAAGTCTTCCACGCCTGCATGGCTCGCCTCCTTCAGCCTATGATTAAAGCAGGCAAAAACGGCGTCTCAATCTTGTGTTGCGATGGGAGAAAGCGAAGGGTCTTCCCACTACTTGCCGCATATTGTGCCGACCATCCCGAGCAATGTCAGGTCGCCTGCTGCCCAGAGAACAGGTGCCCGAAAGGGACGATTGGCCGGGATGACCGAGGGGAACTTGGGGTGTGCTGGGGTCGAGATGTGGAGGCAACACTGTTGGCCATGCGGAAGGTTCATTCTGCTTGCACAGCGACCGAAAAACGGGAAGCTTTGGACGAGTTAAAAGCTGATGGAATCCGAGCCGTCCTTCATCCGTTCTGGGCGGATCTTCCACATTGCGACATCTTCTTGTCCCTAATGCCCGACATTCTTCACCAGCTCCATAAAGGAGTCTTCCATGCTCACCTGGTGAAGTGGTGCGACCAACTGATGGCACCAGGCGAGTTAGACCGTCGCTTCATTGCCATGGCTTCACACCCCGACCTTCGGCACTTCTCCAAAGGGATCACCACCGTCAAACAGTGGACGGGCAAGGAACAACGAGCAATGGAAAAGGTCTTCGTTGGTGCCGTGGCAGGTGGCGTCAATGACCCCCGAGTGGTGGTTGCGGCCAGGGCTATGCTAGATTTCATTTATCTTGCCCAACTCCCCGCGCATACATCCCATACACTCACCCAGATGGATGAATGTCTCCTGGAATTCCACCGAAATAAAGCCGTCTTCGCCGAAAACGGCATTCGCTCGAACTTCAACATCCCAAAGCTTCACTCCCTCGTCCACTACACTGACTCGATAACATCATATGGAGCCGCAGATGGGTATAATACCGAATATCCTGAGCGATTTCATATCGAATATGCAAAGCTGGGATACCGCGCTAGTAATAAACGTGATTACGAGAAACAAATGGTGACTTGGCTGGAGCGCCAGGAAGCGGTTGATGCCTTCGACTCGTATATCCGTTGGGCCTGCCCGGAAACCACCTCAGATGAGGTCCCATCAGACAACATCCTCGATGAGGATGAGGGGGATGGTCTTGAAGAGCCGAGGGCAGATGATACATTGCCCGTTGCAGCCCACCGACGCACAACTTTCCGGATCGCCAAGAAGCCTCCACTCACGAGCATCTCTCTCGCCGTCATCCGGGAACACTTTGGGGTGCGGGACCTTGTGACATCTCTTAATGCGTACATGCACAAGCTAGCCGCTACTACCGAGCTCCGAGGGCTTCGTTTTCATCCTGTTAGCTCCCACGAAAGCTTCAACCTCTTCAAGCGGGCAACCCTACTGGTCCCCCCTCCATTCCATGGTTTCTCTCTACTGTGGGAGGACCGAGTGAGGGCAATTCCAGCCAAGGTGCCCCGTGTACTTTCAAAACTAGGATCCCGTTCAGCTTTTGACACAGTCTTGGTTAAGACTCCACCTCGTACGTTTCCACGTCTTTCAGCGATGTCACTGGGCGCTGATGTATTCCCAATAGGGTCGGCTTATCGGTACCGTGTGGCGCGGCTGCGCCTCATTTTTGAGTTACCGGTATCAGTTGCT
The DNA here is from genome assembly GCA_000827465.1 of Tulasnella calospora MUT 4182. Lineage (NCBI taxonomy): Eukaryota > Fungi > Basidiomycota > Agaricomycetes > Cantharellales > Tulasnellaceae > Tulasnella > Tulasnella calospora. The sequence goes on from KN823486.1 coordinate 12,729, forward strand.
GAGATTACTCCGCAACCGACGCTTGCATATGTTGAGTGGTTCACTGAACTCAAAGCTACAAGGCACCCGACAAGGATGTTCGAAGTCTCGAAGCTACTTGGAAGAGACAAAATGCCTGTAGGAGAAGTCATTCCCCTGAGCCAGGTGATGCGGAGCTGCCACCTTATTCCTCGATGGGAGGATGACCTTACAGCCCCGGTTGACGCAGTGCTAGATGCATGTAATGATTTCTTTGTGAATGACTTTCTCGATCCTCACTGTTACCTAACGTTGTGACCACTATCTTAAGCTCACTCTTACCGAGTGTTGAATTGCACTCACTTTGCGTGATCCTTTTGTCCATGAAGATTGGAACCCTGACGTCGATCTCGGCTCGATACGATTTGCTACATCGTCCGACTTCGTCACCTCCCCCGGTGAACAGGCTGAAGATTCCTATTAGTATTGTCGCTCCATCCCCCTCCCCGTTGTATGTTTTGATGAAGCTATGATACTATGCCACGCCTTTCATTGACCATGGAGCGATGGTCGTAGACTCCATGCTAGCTAGCACTCGTCCGCCGTAGCCTTGACTCGTAGGTGTGGGTATGCGCCAGTACTGCAGTATTGTGATACAAACAATCCTGTATAAGTGCGTTGCCTGCGCGATTTACAAACCTCTACTGGTCGACCAATACGCACGACGGAAGAGAATAGAAGGCCCTCGAGTATCTACACACTCTACCGAGCTCAACGGAGTTCGGCTCATTCTATGAAGCATAAAATTCCCTACGTATACAGATTGACGTGGTATGGCTGCTCGACTTTTTCCTGATGCACGCTCTCATGACCACTCCCGAAAACTTACTCACGTTCGCCTTCCCCGACGACATTTTAAACGGCTCCATCACGGATTCCGGCGGGCATATTATATACACCTTGACTTCCGAGAAGCGAAGTTTCGGATCCGACGTTACTACCATCGTCAGACCCGATGCGAGCGTTGCCGCCATCATCGAGTGGGGGAGCGTCATCCAATTGAAACGTAGATTGGTGATTGTCCCAAATGCTATCGTGCCTGCCAAAGAATACTTGGCTTGGGGTAAAGCGAATTCTTTGGGTGGCCCTAGCTCGCAAATGTTCCAAGACCTGGGGGGCAATAAGTTTTATTGGAAAAATAAACAGGTGAATAGGCTGGTGCTACAGCGGAACAGTTTCTGAACCACATTTTTAG
>KN823491.1:3347-17567 GCA_000827465.1 Tulasnella calospora MUT 4182
CGCTGGCAAGAAGACTGCCGCCCCCGCTGCTGGTGCCTCTGACGAGAAGAAGAAGCGCAAGCGCGTCCGCAAGGAGACTTACTCCTCTTACATCTACAAGGGTGAGCTGAGAGTCATAACTAGTCCAATTGGATCTTGATCTGACTTCATTCTCAGTCTTGAAGCAGGTGCACCCCGACACCGGTATCTCCAACAAGGCTATGGCTATCTTGAACTCCTTCGTCAACGACAGTGAGTCACTCTGTTCACTCTCTGTTCCGAAGTACCTTGAGCTAACGTGATGCCCCTTCCTTCAGTCTTCGAGCGCATTGCCGAGGAGGCCTCTCGTCTCGCCCAATACTCCAAGAAGACCACCATCTCTTCACGCGAGATCCAGACTGCTGTCCGTCTGATCCTCCCTGGTGAACTTTCCAAGCACGCTATCTCTGAAGGCACCAAGTCCGTCACCAAGTTCTCTGCAGGCGCTTCCAAGTAAACCTGTCTTGTGGCTCTAGACGTGTCGGTAGTGGTGTTATCGTATTACTTATCCGCTTTGTTACTCGGTTTTGTGTTGTACTCTGTAGTTTTATCCCATTTTTCTTCGTCTTTTACTTTTGACTCGGAGTGATGAGGCTCTTCGCTTGTGCGGAAATATCAAAACATCCAACGTCCTTGAGCAGTCCAAGTTGAAATTAAAACGTGATGGACGGTATCGCCGAGCGGACATAACCCTACCTGTGTGACACTACTGCTCCGACCACTCCTGACTGCCCATCATGGCACCTTCAGATCCAGCCCACCGCCGAACGCCTCTTCGTAGGATATCTCATGGCTCTCTATCAAACCTAGCACGTTCAGCGTCTCAGCATCCAAGCGAATCCGACCCAACGCGGCTGAACTTTCTTCTTCCCGCCTTTGCAGACTTAGCGGACGAGATGGCAAGCCTGCACGCGAACCTAGAGAAATTGAACGACTTGAGCTACGTTCTGGAAACGTTCAACGAGAGCTTTGCTAGCTATCTGTACGCGTTGAGGATGAACGCGTTCTGTGTTGAGTGGGAACAGGTGAGAGGCCCTCACTCCCCTGAACCTCTGAGGTGCAAAGAACTGAGATTGGCGATGAATGGTGACAGGCTCCTGGAGATACCTCTTTCGTCTTGGCTGCAAAGGCTGGTAAGTACGGGTCTTAAAGAGAAGCGAACAATGTCCTTCAGCCCTAACACATACCCCCGCCGAAACTCCAGCTGAACAAGCACAGGCTGCCTTGTCATCTTTAACCCTCCGCCCACCATCTGAAGCTGCTGCGAACCAAGACGAAGAAGACCCTTCTGCTGCAGACCGAACGTATGCGACCGAAGCGTCTCCACCACCAGCCAAGTCGACGCAGGCTAAACCTCAAGGGATTTTGAAGAACGCAACCAGTGGGGTGTCGAAGGCTCCGTCGGCCGCGAAGAAGGCTGCATTGACTGCGAAAGAGAAGAAGGCCCGTGATGTGGGTGATCACTTTCCACCGTTAGCGTGCTCGCGAGTTGACGGTGTTGCCTCACCCTTGAACAGGCGAAGATTGACAGGGTGATAAACGTCCTTCCGCTCGAGTTCAGAGGAAACGACCCGGTAAGTGATTTATCCCCTTGGAGCTAGAACTTTCGCTGATGGTGTTTACCGGTAGGACCTACGGAGAGTGATGGAGGGAGTCATCGGGAGCCTCATGGAGAACGAAGGTGGTCTACGAAGTACGCTGTTGCGATTTTCTACCTCTATGCTCCTGCCATGACTCATATATCTGGTTTTCGTGCAATTCCTCATCCTCAGTTGCCGAAATCGCCAAGCCTCCTCTGCTACCACAGGTCAAGGTTAACAAATGTCTCATTGCCCTGGTGGGCCGCAAGGTTGTGGAAAAGGAGACAACCAAGGTTTGATACCATTTTGTTCTACAGAAGACAGCCTTTGCTGATAGTGGGTGCTGGTTCTTAGGGTGCCGCAATATACCATTATCGGGGGATTCCAGACCGATGAGAGTTTGGCGCCCCGCGAGACGATGTATTCTTAGGTATTGGGCCGACTGCTGTAGCTCTACGCCGATTTGTGTATTGAGTCTGCTACCGACGACATTACTGCACCGCATTCCTACGAAACGTGGATGGACGCACCCCCTAGCGGAGGCGACATTGTTCGCCGGGAGAATACCGCTGACGTAAGGCCATGACGGTGCCTCCCAAGATGAACGTCCAACTCGTTTACCGGCACCTCATTGCTCCAGGCAAATCGCAGCTTGCTATAAGGACGTCAAGTAATCCCTTTCGTCGTGAATTACATTCTCGAACAGCTATCTCGTCGAATCTCCAGTTTTCGGATCGTCTAGCGCGCACGCCAGGCCCTGCCCTCCGGCGCACGATCAGTTCGAGTTCTTTCGACCCCAATGCCCCGAAAAGTGGAATCAGAAATGGAACGCTCTTCTCGGTTATGATGGCTATTGGAGCTTTGGGCATAGGTTATGGAATGTCAGTACTATAACGGAATCCTCGTTCCATGCGGTTGTCCATCTTTCCTAACCTAATCATTTTATCAGCTATGAGATGTATGCTATCATGGGAATGTGGCCCAAAGAAGTAAGGAATGATCTTAGAGTGGCCGTCCGGGCTAAACAAAAGGAGGATTGGAGGACCGCTGCTAGTTACTTTGAGCGGTAAGCTAGCACTTACTTTCTCTTCCGGTTCCCACTGCAACTGCCTCTGACTTGAATTATAGCGCATACGGTACTGCAATAGCGCTTCCAGACCCGCCTGCTTCATTCGGTGCGGATTATATTATCAAGATCAGTGCTATTGCTCTTTCCCTCGCGGATGTCTTGGAATCAGCTGGCGAACTGCCCAAAGCATACTCGGTATACGGATCAGCTTTTGCCGACCTCACCCATGGTCTCCCTTCTCCCTCCGAATCCAGCACCTCCCTTGAAGCCGACCAGCGAACCCGCGCGATCGGAACTGCGTTGAAGATGGCAGAGCTCGGGGAGCAGATTCTCCACGTGCGAGCCCTCGGCAGAGCTCCTGCAGACTCTGACTACGGTCCTGCGGATGAAGCGGAAGTAGAGGAGAAGTTGGATTGGGCGCTGACCGAAGCATTGCGGTTGCGCAGCGCGTCGGCCAAGTCGACGGATAAGGGCAAAGAGAAGGAAAACGATACGCTAAACCTTCCCAGATGGGTAGAAGGGGTTGATCTAACATCGACCATGGAACGAGTTGCGGACTACTACTCGAGAAAGGGAAAAGTAGAGTGAGTGTCCTGAGTTCCTTACCCCAGGTGGTGGTGATTCTAAAGTATCGAACTTTTAGGTATGCCGTTCCACTTTATGTCCACGCAATATCGACTCTACTTCCTCCGCCAAACGCGACAACTAGCGGCCTTTTTTCGTCCACTCCATCCCCTTCAATCGGTGACCGATGCAAAGGTTGGCCTCATACCTCTCCCTCTATCCCACTAAGATTTATCTGACGCTGATCCCTTGCTAGCGGCAACACTGATGAATAATTTGAGCTCCCTCTTTGCATCTATGACGCCAGTCAATGTACCTCAAGCAACGTCCTGGGCGCAGAAAGCCCTCGAAGTGGCCCAAAAAGCTGAAGGGGAGTCTAAATCGGCAAGCGAGGAGCGCCTGGAGTGCCAAACCGTCATTGCAGTGGTATTATTCAACCTTGGGATGCTCAACGAGGTACTCTTTACAATGTTGGTCACGCGTTCCTGAACAGTAAACTGATACGGCACTGATAGCTGAGCAATGAACATGGAAAAGCTCAGTCCCATTACGAGCATGCTCTGGAAATGTCAAAGGCGATTGGAATGAACGAGGGAGTAACCGAGGCTCAAGAAGCGCTCAGACGCTTGAAGTCGCAACCGCGAAGACCTTGAGGTTAGGGAAGGGGGTTTCTACAACGGAGAGCTTCTATGTTTGCCTTTTCCACCCGGTCTCCAACAAACAATTTCTGTTAGGGGAGCATACTTGTATTCTAACTACAGAGCTACAATACACGTCTTGAGTCCGTCTGATCAACAGTATCTGCGTTTCGGCGCTCGCTGGCCAGGATGTCTCCCGCCTTGGTTGATCATGATGCAGTCAAATCAGATACGCAACACGAAGGTAGGTAGGCGAGAGTTTGGTCTTGCCCTCCATGTCCCTGACCGTTTCTAGGTTTAAAGACTAGATGAAGCAGTCTAGGATAGTTTGGAAGGCGAGAGTCGTAGAATGGAAAACTTTGTCTTCACACGGAGCGGCAGTTTATATATTCTAAAACTATACAGTTCTTTGTCAGCATACCCCTAGCCAGAGATGACCTTCGTTCGTGTGGCCGATCCGCTCCTTGGCGTTTGAAACACTTCACAATTACTTTATTCAACCGAGGGAGTCCAAACTCCCCATGGCCAATCATCCGGCGTTCCTCCTACCCAGATGATGCGGTGAGCCAATCTATACGCTGATGTTCCCCTTCATATACTCCTTTAACCCGTCCCGGCTTTTGCCTCACAAGCTTCATAAAAAAAAATTCGCTGTGCTATTTTTGTTTTCCTTTCAGAAAGGCTCGTACCCTCACCGACGAACACTAGTCTCGCACATTGTATTTCTGACCCCGGTCTACCTCTCTAACCCAACGCGAAGGTGCTGACTATGAGAGACCGCCTGTTCCTAAACTACTCGTGGGTTTGCTGAGGTGTTACTCTTATAGGATCGAGTGTTTTGGGACGTACCTTAGGACATTGGTGTGCGAGAGGCTGAGGAGTCGAGGTGCGCATATGAAGTCGTGCTGGAAGGAGAGAAGACCCTTTGTGCGTGTATAGAGTCACGCATCAGCGTTGCGAAATAGAGGTGCAGCCCTTCGGGCGTGACCTGGGCCGGGATGATTCCGAAGGGCGACAAGTCCTCACCTCCAAACTCCGCACCTCACGCGACGCCACCCTACTGTCTCCCACAGGTCAAGGTTAACAAATGACCCATTGGTTTGATGGACAATAAAGCTATGGAGAAGGAGGCGGCCAGGCTCGATTCTGTTCTGTTTTACGAACGAATTACTTACCAAATGGATGGGTGCTTATCCTGGGGTGCCGTGATATACCATTCCAGACAGATGACGGTTTGGTCTCCCGCGGAACGATGTATTCTTAGGTATTGGGCCAATTGTTCTAGCTCTGCGCTAATTTGTGTGTCGAGTCTGCTACCGACGATATTGCGGCGCTGCATTCCTACGAAGCTGTGCATCAACTGGGCCCGCCTCATGTAGACAACGTTGTGATCACCTAGCACTTATAAGTAGAATATTGCTTGCGTAAGTCTATAATGATAACGCTCAAGATGAACATCCAACCCGTTTACCGGCCGCTCGTTGCTCCAGACAGACTACATCTTGCTATAAGGACATCAAGTACTCCGTTTCGTCGTGAATTGCAATCTCGAGCGACTATCTTGTCGAATCTCCCGGTTTTGGATCGTCCAGCGCGCACGCCTAGTCCTGCTCTAACGCGCACGATCCGGTCGAGTTCTTCCAAACTCAAGACCCCGAAATCCGGTGCTATAAATGGGAAGACCTTCACGGCTATGAAGGCTCTCTGGGCTCTGGGCATGGGCTATGCAATGTCAGTATCACAGAATCCTCATCCCGCCGCCTCCATGAGGCTGTCCATTTTTACCAACCTAATCATTGATCAGTTATGACATAAACGAGATGATGCAGATGTGGCCTCGAGAAGTAAGGAATGATATCAAAGCGGCCGTTCAAGCTAAACAAAAAGAGGATTGGAGGACGGCTGCTAGTTACTTTGAGCGGTAAGCTTGCAGTTGCTTTCCTGAACACTCCCCGCCGCAACCATTTCTGACTTGAATCAAAGTGCATACGATACTGCACTAGCGCTTCCGAACCCGGTTGCTTCATTCGGCGCGGATCACGCCATCAAGACCAGTGCTATTGCTCTCTCCCTTGGGGACGTATTGGAGTCAGCCGGCGACTTGCCCAAGGCATACTCAGTATACGGAAGAGCCTTCGCCGACCTCACTCACGGTCTCCCTTCCCCTTCCGAGTTCGCCACCTCCCTTGAAGCCGACCAGCGAGCCCGCGCGATCGGAACTGCGTTGAAGATGGCAGAGCTCGGAGAGCAGATTCTCTCCGGGCGAGCGCCCGGCAGAGCTCCTGACGATTCTAACTGCGGTCCTGCGGATAAAGCGGAAGTCGAAAAGAAATTTAGGTGGGCGTTGACGGAAGCGTTGCGGTTGCGTACTGCGTCAGTCAAGCCGTCGGAGAAGGGCAAGAACAAAGAGCTAGATACGCTAGACCTTCCGGAATGGGTAAAGACGGTCGATTTAATGTCAATATTGGATCGAGTTGCGGAGTATTACTCAAGAAAAGGAAAGTTAGAGTGAGTGTCTCGAGTCCCCTGTGCCAGACGGAAGCGAGACTGAGGTATTGGACTTAGGTTGGCCTTTTCACTTTATGTCTACACACGTTTGGCTCTCCTTCCTCTGCTTAAGCCAAAGTTTTTCTGCCCTTTCTCGTCCACTCCATCCATTGACGTAATGGTATCATTCAATGTCGGGGTACTCAGCGAGGTACGCCTAACAATGATCGTCGTGCGTTCCTGAACGAGAAACTGATGTAGCAGGGATAGATGAGTAATGAACATGAAAAAGCTCGGGCCTATTACGAGCATGCTCTGGAAGTGTCAAAGGCGGTTGGAATGGACGAGGGAGTAGCGAAGGCTCAATACGCGCTCAGTCGCTTGAAGTCGCAGCCGTCATCGAGACTCTCTTAGGGTTGTGATTCGATCGAGGCGACTCGTTCGTAGTAGCTTACGATGACGTGAGTGGATATAAAGTGCGTGCTTTACCGTAGCGCAGCTTTGGCAAGCCTGAGCACCGATATCGCGATGCCCAACGACAGCGCGTCTGTAAGGCTCAGGATCCCCAACCATCAGCGAGGCTTGCGAGAACCCTGCAGATCTAGCACAAGGGAAGAGGAAACAAAATTTCACTCCGAGTGTTCGTTCCTTAGAGGTGGAATGCTGTCGTGGGCTAAATATATCGTATACCAGCGCTCTCTATACTCCCACGCATTTGTAGACGCTGGGAATATCGCTTGCAGTCTACGATGCACCCAACGCCTGTCGCCTGGGTTCTAGCATGGTCGCTCCCATCGTACTTAAGCTAGTTGGCCCGCCACCCATAGGGAGCACAAGCGCAGCGATCAGTTGATTACTGGCACGAGAACGCAGCAAGGAAGCGGGGCGAAGCAGACGCAGAAACGCCTCCACGCGAGCATTGCTTTACTATGAGTGGTGTCGTAAGTCATATTTCATAGCAATGCATAGTACATGGTTCACTAAGAAGTGTCCAGCGAGAAACCAAAGCTAGCGGCAAAGTGTCCAATGTGTGCCTTCGCTGTCAAGGCGCAAAACGTTCCAAAATCGGAGGGATTAGTTAAAAGTCGTCGTCCCGGATCTTGAAGGTTTCGCTCCTTGCGTAGACGTTGTCGTAGTCGCTGCGATAATTGCAGAATCGAGTTAGTCAAGGGCGGGGGAGAGTCGATAACGAGCACGAAGCAGTAACTTACTTGTACTTGGTAAGGACGAGCTGATATTCGCTGTAAAAATTGGGGAGCATAAGCATGGTAGCTGATGAGATTCATTCTAGGTTTAACGCACCCAGTCTTGTTGCCGAGGGAATTAAGCCCAACCTGGGACTGACCCGAGCTAGTCCATACTGTCAGGCGAGCCCTGTAGTGCTCCTGAGTCTTGACGTTACGCAACCAGGTGGTGAACCTAGTGCATTCAAGGTGTAAGAAAGTGTTAGGACGCTGCTTGAACGGCAATTCGAGAGACGGCGGCCTACCTGTTGGGGCTCCGCCTGTGGTGAGACCACTTGAACTTGATATAGGTAGGGTGGTCGCGCTCGACCTGGAAGTCGGTCAAAGCAATTCCGTCGTTGCCGCGACGGCCGAGGTCGGCGTTGGAGGCAGCAGCGTTGATGGCGTCGGCGACTGGGGCCATTTCTGAAGCAGGTGAAATTGAGAGAGAGGAGAGGGGTTAAGAGTAGTATGAGAGGAAGCTAGGGTTGAGAATTCGAAGGGGAGCTTGAGTGATGATTTTGAATTACAGTTGACCAGGCGTATTTATAGCCTATCAGACATTTCGAGGCACTGTTTCTGGTGACTTAGAGCCAGTCAAGTATCGCACAGGTAGATATATTGTACCCAATCGTGTAGATTTGCGCTGGCCAAGACATTCCGCATTAAGGTGCTCTGCTGGATTGAGAGCTTGGCCCTCTAGGGTCTGAACGAACCGCTTGGCCTAAGGCACAGCTGCTGTGCTTAGATCGTGCCTTGTAATCAGCAATTTTTCCAAAATCAGTCATTTGGATTTCTCGGGCCCTATGTAGTAGACCACAACGTAGGAGGTGGCTCGGTGAATGGCAGTCCAACGGAACCGGACTTGCACTGGCTTTGACGCGGAGCGTGCTGGCAAGAGAGCCTGGCCACGCCATGAATGCAAAATTCAGACTTAGAACAAGTCAGCGAGTGCTCCAGGTTATCGCACACTTTCCCTTGGCAAAGAATCTTCGAACTGATGGAGTACTCCAGGGGGTGGGGCTCAGTCCTTTTGCAATAAATGATAACCTTGGAAGCAGCCAACAAAGATCGGTTTAAATGGTGGCTGCCTTGGAAATACTGAATGTGCGATTGCTGAGACAGAAAAAAGGCGACTGAATGCTATGTATCTTCCATCGATCACGTCGAGATTTCACTCAGTAGGCCAAGGGAGCGCAAAAACGCAAAAGGATTCCTTGCTTTTGATCAACGGCGGATTTAGGACGTTAATATTCGGACGGTTCCGACAGACGAAGTGAAGTGCCCCCCTGAGTTCAGTTGCAACATTCGGGATGAGTAGAGAGGAATATGTCCGATGCCCGATGCTGGAGAGGCTCTGAGTTGTCGGAGTGGACATTCACAGTTCTAACCGAGATTGGTCTATCAAATTAGCGTGCGGCTGTACAGACGATAGACTTTGGGCTCTTGGGTCACAGGTCTGGTCGGCACCGATCCACTGCCAAGCGAGAACGGCCACTTCTAAGGTCCTTCGCAAAATCTAGGGCGAGAAGCCAATTTCACCTCAAGTTTGCGGAGATATCGCATTACGTTACACGTCTCCGTAGTGCTTCGGCGTTTCCTATGTAGAGAGTGAGGCGGTGTGGCGCACCGTGGCTGCCAACGACGACGCTGACACGGCGAACTCTCTGAGGGGGGAGAGGAAGTAGAGAGCTTCTATGCTAGTCTTTTTCACACCGTCCCCAGTAAATGATTGCTGTTAGGCAGGTACTATTCTGGATTTTAAGTGCAGGCCCAGTACAATACACACATGGCCCCTCTCCTATCAAAGGGATCTGCCTGTCGATCTTGCCCGTTTGGTCACTGTGATGCGGTCAAATAGAATAAACACCACGAAGGTAGGTAGGCAAGATATCAGTCTTGCCCACCATTTCCCTGGCCGTTTCTGGGTTTAAAAGACGAAATCAAGGGGTCCAAAATAGTTTGGAGGGGGAGAGTCAATTGAGAAAACCTTTCCGTTCGCACGCAGCGGTGATATATCTCTACAGCATCCTATTTAAACTATCCAGCTCATTGTCACCTCACCCCTGATCCGAGATGGTCTTGGTTGTCTGGCCACTTCCGCCTCTCAATGCTTGAACAGCTCGGAAACTGCTTTATGCAAGTGAGGGAATCCGATTTCAAAGGAATCAGGTTTCCCCTCCCCCCTCCCCCCCCGGCCAGATGATGTGGTGCCAGTGGGTCAATTTCCGCGATCGTATTTCTCCCCTCTCCAAATATCCTCTCTGACCGGTCCCTGCTTTTGCGTCACGGGTCTCGTAGCACCATTTTTGCGGTGCTTTTTTGTTTTCTTTTTGGGAGCCGGTCGTCTGTCGTATTCTTTCAACGACAGCACAAAGCTCTGGTCCCTGGTTCACCTCTCTGAAACAACGAAAAGGTGTCGACACTCCCCAACAAAGTAATCGAGACCCCTCCCGCCCTGTTTCCGGGACATACCATGCTGAGTTCTTTCAAAACTGTGCCGGGGGTTATTCTCCTCATGGAATGATTGCTGGCTGTTCCTCCACGACGGTTGCTCCATGTGTCTTTCAAAGAGATGCTCCAAAGTTGACTCGCTTCGTGAACCCGACGGTTTTGGATCGACGTGTTCTATAAAGGCAGTTAGGGTTGAGAGGTTACCACAACTATTCTCCACTTCGCCGAGCTTCCCGTCTCACACCACCCGCAATTCAACCTTTCCATTCCCGTCATTTCCATTACAACCCCCCAACCCTCGAAGCATCATTAGCTCGGTTTAATCTCTCAATTTTATCTTTATATATCCTCTATAGTCTCAATGGCTGAGCCTGTGATCCTCTCTCGCGATGTGGGGCGAAACCAGCTTCCTGGGCTGGATCTTCCAAGGATACAGATCGAACTAGGAGAACCCTGCGTTAATCTTTGCAACGAGGACTTCAAGTGCGTATAGTTTCATTTGTGACTTTTTAAGCAAGCACGCCGACGCAGTTCCGATGCAGGAGTCCGTCTCGCATCGTCGCGGGCATCGTCAGCACCTCGCCCACCTCTGTTGCTTGGTTCGTCGACTGTCCATCGCATTTCCTCCGAGCTACGTACTAATCGGCGCTCTTCCGCCATCTCTTCGTACAGGTATGATGGGACACTCCTAAGCCTCTCTTCCCTCACTCTGACGGTGCAAGCCCCTGCTCGAGGCAACTCCAAGTCCTCACATCCAGCGTTCTTCCAGCAAGAGTCATACGACCTCACACTCACTGCTCGCACGAAGCGTTTCAATCCAGACATGTGGGCCGACGATCAGGGGCAGTGCATCCAGTTTGGCTCGACTCTCACAAACCGTACGGGAGGCCGCTGCCCCATCGCTCTCCGCATTCCCATGGCCGCCTGCGTACCCGGTGGAACGAGAGTGTTCTTCATCAATGCTCGTGCTACTTACGTTCGGCTTGGTCCTCCAACCTTCAGCGCTCCCTCTCAGGTTGAGATTAACGCCGACCCATCACACCTGACGTTTACCGAAGCTTAACGATAGCACGCTCTCCGTCATTCCTAGTTTTCGTTTCAATTTCCCCTCCAAGTCTCTCCATCTAGCTCTGCATTTTAATCCTCATTTCAGCACTCTGTTTTTACCCATGCACTGTATCCATAGTTGTCCCTTTCCATTTGTCTCCGTAATGGTGTCTACCCGCATCCTCAATCTTATAGCCTGTCACGTGTCGTCAACGCCCTGTTGAATTGCCCGCTCGGACTAACCGCGGAAGAAATGCTAGTTGCGGTTCCGTGCGAGGGAACAACTTTATCACGGAGTTGATCACGATCGCGAAACGGGTATTTTTCATTCGACTTCGACAACAAGTCGACAATCTACATGAGTGGTAGATCACGCGCTCCACATTGCAGTCTCCGCATCTGACTTTCCTGATCTGCGCGAGTTTCAGATCTAGACGAGTTCATTTTCCGTGGAGCCAATGCCCAAGAATGTGAAGATTTTATTCGATGTGTGCGAAAATTTGCACTGTCGAGAGGGAAAGAAATGGATAATACATGGATTGCACATTATGCGGCGTCCTGTTTCGCAGGGGTTGCGTTGCGTTGGCTCGAAGGATTAGACGAGGAGTTACAACTGGACTGGAGGACATTGAGGAAGTGGATGCTCCAAAGATGGTCGGACAATGAGACGGAAGACTTGGCAGAAGGAGTGTCGGCTATCTCTTTGGGGTGAGTCTCATTTTCGTTAGGCTTCCTCCTTAGGCTGGCTCAACCGACGTTCCCTATGAAGTACCGACAGCTCCTGCAGCAGCTCCACCCGCTGCACCTCCACAAACAAATTCATCAGTCTTTGAAACCCCATCTTCAGGAGTGAAACGTGAATATATTCGCGTGGACGGCACTCTATCTCCTCAAGCGGCCTACATGCGGAAGTTTCCTGGGCGAGATGGCGCGGTCTGGCCGACGGTTGAAGCTAAGGATAGGATGTTGGTGGAGATCGTAACTGGAACGCCTCCCTACGGTATCAAACTTCTGGTATGTATTTTGGTATTTAAGACAGGTTATCGACGTCTTTTACCGCTGATGACCTGGTAAAGAACACCAGCCAGGGAACCTGGTTGGCACTTAAGTGGAAGAAGCCCAACGTATCTATAGCGAAAGGAGTTGTAAAGTAATGTTTAAGCTGGTATTGAGCATTCTGAACGGCGAGTTGACCTTCGGATCTTTGGGCTTTTGCTTCTTTGATACAGGGCGGCTGCAATCGTGACCCTGAACGACTTCGGTGCATTCCATTGCAATTATGAGCTACCTAAATGGGTAGGGCCACATCGAGGTGATATATGGTCTGTATCAATGGATGGAACTATTCAAGCCTGGTGGGAGGATGGTGGTGAGTGTGATCTATGATTTATCTTCATTCAATTTAGTTTATGAGTGGCGCTTTTGTTGGATGGACAGTTACGTCCTTGGTGGAGGCTTTGTACCATAGAACCGATCATATTGTGGGGTTTGTTGCCGATCCAAACACGTATATCGACAGGTATCCAGAATGGATGCGAGCGGTGAGGGTTACTCTGTAAGATAGGGTGGCAGGGACTGACATTTCCAACGACCACCAGCGCTTGGTATTTGAACCTGTGGCATAGAGCATGCTTTTGTAATACTGTAAAATGATCGTGATTTTGTTAGTATCTGTGATCATGTCCACATCCTGGCCAGGCCGAATGAAGTCCATCGCGATTCGGCCCCCATCAATCCTACCCGATCACGAATAGAAGTAGTTTCTTTGCTAAGAAAGTAGAGGTGACGTATAATTTTGCAGCTTGTAGATATATTACGATTTTTTTTCTCCAAGACCGTGCAGCAGCTCGTTTCGAATTGCGACCGTCTGGCGACTGGGTTCTGGTTTGCGCCAACTTGACTGTAACTCCGGGGGGGGGGGCGGGAGGAGGAGTGTAGGATTCATAAAAGAATAAGCCCCTTGAACCGCCTCCCTTCTATTTCCATGCATATTCCATATACGTCCCGGTTATATCATTTTCGTCGCCTACTCCTCATGAGCTCATGTTCTCGCCCCCTGTACATACATAGACTGGATGATAAACATTAATAAGCGACACGCAGATAGAGACTTCGAAACCAAGTTCCATTGGCATTATTACTATCTTAGATGCATGAGGGGTTGCTTCTTTGTTTTTAAGGACATACAATCAAAAAAAATCAATAACACGGATTCAAGAAAAAAAGAAGGAGCAAGGAGTTCGCGGAGAAGAAAAGAAAAAGAAGAAGTCGCATCGTCTATGTCATGCAATAAAGTAAGTAAAGCGCACCAACAACCGGAGTGACAATCATCCAAGGCTTCCAACTCGTGGATTTGGTTACGGTCTCGCTGCCATGTAGTCATAGTTTTGGTTCGGCGGCAGGCGCCTCCTTCAAAGCGGCGGCAACGGCAGCCTCAAGAGTCTCACCGTCCTTGGGGGGCAAAGTGCTGTGGCTGCTCTCTCCGCCTTCGCCGACGAGTTCGAGCATGGCGTGGACGATGTCGCGAGGGCTCTGCTCGTGCCAGACGGCCAAGGTCTTCTTCGTTGGTAAACCAACAGCGGTGGAGAAGACGGCGTCGGGGGAGATGATGAGCTTGACGGGTTCGAGCTTCGGTGGGGTGGCGCTCGGTGAGATGGTCAATGAGGCGGAAATTGGGGGTTGCATGATGACTTCTTGGTTGGCGACGACGCTCGGGCGGAGTTGGCAGAGCGCACGGAACATGTCCTCATCGGTCTAAAATACGAGAAGGAAACTGATTAGATCATCTTAAACCTTTGCGATCTCAATTTAACTCGTACCTTGTCGTCACCCGCGCAGAAGACCCACTCGGCATCGGGGTTGGTGTACAGCAGGCGCTTGACGATCTCGCCCTTGTTGATAGCGATGGGACGAACTTCCAAGTTCTTCTTGCCAACGAGGACTAGTTAAATGCGAAGGGATGCGTCAAAAAAAGAGCCCAATATTCGGTACACAATAGACAGTCCCGGCACAAACCTTCGATAGGACGCTTGGGCACCAAGTTGGTCTGCAGCAGGTCCAAGCACTGCTTGCACTGGAACGAACCCCAATCCGGGTCGGAAGCGCGGTAATGCCACGTAATCGACGCGTTCTTGAGCTCG
>KN823493.1:3459-16720 GCA_000827465.1 Tulasnella calospora MUT 4182
GAGTTAGAAGCAGAGGACTTTATAATAACTCAACCCCCACCACCTGTAACCCCTACGACTCCAACTGCATCTCTACCCCTACCAACTTCAACAGGAATACCCTTCACAGTGCGTCAAATACATCAGGCGACACCTACTCCCATTGGTTCCTATCCACTCGAAACCATTATTGAGGACGACGTGGACACTGGGACGGCTGAACCAACTAAAAACACGTCAGGATGGGTCTCTGAAGACGAAGTTGAAGAACTAGTCCAAAGAACTAGACAATGGTCTATTGAGCCTAAGACGCCACCTCGACAAGTCGAGAAGAAGCCCAGAGCAGGCAAGCAGAGGC
Source organism: Tulasnella calospora MUT 4182 (assembly GCA_000827465.1). Lineage (NCBI taxonomy): Eukaryota > Fungi > Basidiomycota > Agaricomycetes > Cantharellales > Tulasnellaceae > Tulasnella > Tulasnella calospora. The sequence goes on from KN823493.1 coordinate 3,797, forward strand.
AAGATCATAGTACCACAGTCAGTCCGACCAAGGTCAGGCCTAGGAGAACAAGGATCCAGACCAAGCATATAGTCATACAACACGATGATCCAAAGAAGAACTACCTAGTAACAACAGAAGACATTGCTTACGTATTTGCAGCAAAAGGAGCAGTAAACTCCACCGACCCATGGACTTATTCAGAAGCCAAGAAGCGGCCAGACGCTGAGCAATGGCAACAAGCTGCACAGGACGAATACGATTCACTCATAAAGAACAAAACCTGGGATTTGGTTGATCTCCCAGAAAGGAAACACGTCCTCAAAGGCAAATGGGTCTTCAAACTGAAATACGACGCAGATGGAAATCCAATCCGTCACAAAGCAAGATTTTGCGTCAAAGGATACGAACAAGTTCCTGGAATCGATTACGACGAAACTTATGCACCAGTCGCTCGATATGAATCCATCAGAACACTACTTGCTGTGGCAGCATGTAACGATTGGCATGTACACCAGATGGACGTCAAAACAGCATTCCTCAATGGCGAGATTGAAGAAGAAATCTACATCGCCCAACCAGAAGGATTTGCGCAACCAGGACAAGAAAACAAAGTCTGTCGACTGAAGAAGGCATTATATGGACTTAAACAAGCCCCACGGCAATGGAACAAGAAGATTCATGACACTCTTCTCAGAATGGGTTTTACCCTTACCAAAGCCGATCCAGGAGTTTACGTCTATCACATACATGACAAAGGGGAGAAAGAACCGATGTTCATTGTCCTATATGTTGACGACGTCACACTCATTGCCAAAAATCTTCAACTCCTCGAGAAAATCAAACTCGAACTTACAAAGGAATTCGACATGACAGATGCAGGCGAAATATCCTACTATCTTGGAATTCGCATCACGCGAGACAAGGCAAACAGAATAATGTACCTGGACCAACAGAAGTTCATCAACGACATACTCGAACGCTTTGGAATGCAAAATTGCAAACCAGTAAAAACACCGTTCGAAGCCAACCTTAAACTCTTCAAATCGGAAAAACCAGTTGAAGAAGTCGATCAGGAGTTTAGGAAACTCTACCAGTCAATCGTTGGATCACTTCAATATGCAGCCAACGGAACTCGTCCAGACATCGCCTATGTCACAAACAAATTAGCACAGTTCGGAGTCAATCCTACAGAAGAACACATGACAGCAGCAAAGCATGTTCTTCGCTATCTCAAAGGAACGACAGAACTGCGACTGAAATACCAAGGAGAAGCAAACGTCAAAGCCTACTCCAAGGCAATAGGTTTCAAGAAGCCACCACCTGAAGGATATTCTGACTCAGACTGGGCAGGAGACCCTAATGACTCAAGATCCACTACTGGATACGTATACATCCTTGCAGGGGGAGCAGTTGCTTGGAGAAGCACAAAACAATCCACCGTTGCACTCTCATCAGTCGAAGCTGAATACATGGCATCAACGGAAACTGCGAAACACGCCAAATGGCTCAAGACTCTCTTCACAGAGATAGGTCTCAAATTTACAGCAGTTCCAATCTACATTGACAATCAAGGCGCGCTAGATCTTCAACGCAACCCAGTATTCCATGGACGATCTAAACACATAGACGTCAAATTCCACTTCATCCGAGACGCTCTTGCAGAAGGTTTCATTGATACCATATACATACCCACAGGAGACCAAACTGCAGACATCTTCACCAAACCACTTGGATCCATACTTCACTACCGACATCTCACAAGTATTGGATTAACTAATGTCTCGACGAAGGGGAGTGTTGAAGTAAGCGATAAGCGTCATCGTCATTAGTAATAACGGAGTAGATTATGCCGTGCTGCGGACTACGGACTGCGGCACAGCCGAGCGCAGCTACTGCGGACTGTGGCACAACCACTGCGCCTACTGCGGTGTGGTCTGTGCACACCCTGGGAACTATCTCACCTACTAGTATAAATACCCACGCTGTAACATAGCTAACTCTTTACCTTACAACCCACCAATCCATCTTATCTACTCTCATCAGTGAAACCTAGCCATCCGCTGCACACCTAGTGTCAACTCTTAAGTGAGTAACCCGGCTATCTTTCATTACGCATCGTCTCTTTGCGTACTGTCCGATCCTTCTGAAGTGGTCAGGAGATAAGCGCGCAGCTGAAATATGTATTTTAACGAAGACAAATATAATCAGATAGACTAGCGAAAGAATTAATATAAAATTCATGAAAACGGGACAGAGATTTCAACCCCTCGTCTTGGTCCAAAACCTCGGCTGAGCCCGTGATTATTGGGGCAAGGGGGCAAGGGCGGACGATTGCGTCTAACTCCACAACTCTCCCCCGCCGATTTCTCCCACTGTAGTCCTTTCTAACTCTGTAAAACCCTGTGGCGCTATCTTTGTCTCGTTGAGTAATTGGACTGAAGGTGAAGATATACGCAAGTAGTTTAGCGGAGTCGAGTAGGGGGTGGCAAGGCAAAAATGCGGCACGAAAGACGAGACGGAGCTCCCCAACGGAGTAGCCTGTGCATCAAAAGATAAGATATCAAAATTACGCATTTCAGAATTGCGGGTAGTCGCACCTTGTAATCCAACAACCTCCGCATCGCCGTCATTCACAAGCACGGTATCAAATATTTTCTGCGCGGGTTGCGCCCGAATTCTTCTCCACTCGGGTTTCATGAAGTCGTTTGGGACTGGGAGGAGGATACGAAATTGAGTCCAGACATCGAGATTGGCAAATGCGGCGGGAATGCCGCTAACCGACTTGGTTTCGAAATAGTGAAGTAGGTCGGCGAGGAAATCAGGGATTTCGAAGAGTGTAATTACGTTACCGAGTGCAGTGCGCGGCAGGTGAGGTCGTTTGTTCAGGCTGTAATCCACATTGTCCAAGATAGGGTCCGGCACATTCCACCCTTTCTGCGCGGCCATTTGCTTCTCGACCATATCCCCCTCGCCCCGCTCTCTCTCCCCATCCCCATCCCCATCTCCGCCTCCTTCTCGCTCTCCTGCCTTCTCCAATGGCCAGACCTCATCTCTCCAGCAAAGGTATAACTCAAGCGCATCGATTCTCTCCCGCAAGTCAACCCAACGTATCATTTGGAGCAAATGGCCGTCGCGATGGTTTGATGCCCGCCACGCTTCCTTCACCAAGTCGATATGAAGTCGTTCGGAGCCTTCGGTACTTGAGCCATCCAATGTTCCCTTCCATCGAATGCAGCCTGTGATATGTCTTGGGATGTGAAGCTTCGGTATCAGGAAGGAGTCGATGACCTCGCCGGTGGTCTCGCTTACACGACCGCCAAGAGACACATAAATCGGGCGAGTGTCTTCGAATGATCTTGTGCGCTCATCTAGCTGACTGAGGGTGCTTTCCGTGTGGTACGGATAGGTTGCCAGATAAATGTAATCCAGAAACGACCGAGTTGCTTGGAGGAGCTGTCGGGTCGCCCGTGGTGCGCCCGAAATTGCGCCAAGGAACTCTTTCTCAAGATCCCGTGTATCGCCTTGAGTCCATTGACTGAAGCCGGAGATGCCGTTAGTGAAGTGTCGGAATCCCGAACGCGGGATTTGGAGACGAAGTCGTAAGTCTATCTCCGACTCGCCCCCGTCTTCTTCATCCACGATGTTCTGAGTCCACGGTACGATGTAGTCTGCGAATGGCTTGTGGCACCAGTGCAGCAGGTCATATGACATGACCTTGACTATATCAACCGGAACCTCAGCCTCGTCGCCGTCCATCCACCCCCAGAAAGGCATCTCGACGCCACACAATCCTGCCTTCTTTGCCGCCTGTGCAAATGACCACGTGTCCTCCATGCTTCCTCGCTCGACCCCATCCACTTCTATCATCGCCGCGCGCACCCCTGCAATGCTCTGCTTCACCGAGGTGCTCGTCCGTGGGGAGAACTCATTTGGGCTGTCGAGGTCGTTTTTTCGAGCATTGCAGAACGGACAAACAAAATGACCAAGCCCAAGAATCATCCACACCTCCTCCATATCTGCGATCCAAGACATCAAGACCCTCCATGTCTCTCGCTCAAACCCCTCGGCATCCACCGCACGATACAATTTTTGGCCTCTCAGAGGTGAAAAGATTTTTGAAAGGCATTGATGGTAAAGCCGCTTGCTTAATATTCCCGGCATATTTTTTTTCATGGTCTTATTCCGCAACTTCTGCTTGATTTTTGAAAGGATGGGAATGTATGCAAGGAGAAGGTACGCTTGGCGATGGATTGAGGCTCGTACGTCCTTGCGGATGTTTCCCAAGGTGAGATAGAGTGGGTGGGCCATTCGTCCCCCGGTATGCGAGGTGAGAGTTGTCTTGTCGGATGCCAGGATAATGGGAATAATCGTCGTTCCTGCAGGAACCTTGGACTTTTCCATTTTGCAAAGCCGCCATGTGAGTTACTTGGCGCCCACTTTCATGTTCGCGAAGGTTCTTACCTGCACCTCCCACCAGCCATCTCCTGAACAGAACTCGTGGTACACGCGCTGTCCACTCGCTTCAAAAATTCGCTGTGGTGCGTAGTCCATAGACTTGGCGAAAGAAGGGTTGCCAAAGAGGTAATCAATTGCTTCATTTAGATCCCTATAGTATAATGTCTGTGGTTGGTCAGGAATCTCGTGGAGGATGATCTTGGCGGATTTCCATCTGGGCGGTGCCGGCATTGCTTCGGACTCAAGAAGTTTCCTCAGTGCATCTCCTGAAGTAAAGCCGAGTGGCTCTGGATGTGTGGAAGCCTTTAATTCTTTGGTCAGGTTTGTCGCTCCATACGAATCAGCCATGTGTTATGACTTACGAATCTGGTATTCAGAAGTCCGTCGATGCTTGAAAGTGACTGTCTTGTGCGTACCGCCCACTTTGCTAGATCGTACTCTGCTGCACTCCTAAACGGACCATACGGGTGCGTGCCGGGGGCCTCCTTCGATTTCCTTTTCTCCCAGACAGTTCCAACCCGGACTGGGTATCGCAGACTGGCACCGGCAAATTCCTCAATGCGAAATGTTGGATTTGCTGAGTTGGACTCGGATTCCATTGGCATGTAAGCATCCCCGTCCCTTTCTGTGTCTTCTGTATGGACTCTTGACTCGTTTCTTAGAGCCGGTTCTGTCTCCATCTCCTGGTCATCAGCGGTACTATGGATCAAGTGCTCGAAGCAACCCTTGCTCTTGCCAAAGTGTGTCTGAAGGGAATGTTCTGTTTTGAAGAAGCCAGCTGTTGGAGATTTGAGCGCCGGACAGTTTGGGTTGGGGCAGCGATGGCGAAGCATTTTACGGGTACAGAGGAAGGGGGCGTTGTTGGGTGGGCATTGATGCCGAGTCGAACATGTTAAGTTCGACTCGGTTTGATCTTGGTGTGTTTTTTTTTCCTCTGCTCTCTATCCTCTGTTCTGTTTCTCCTCTCCCTTCTCCACCTCTCTCGCTCCCTACGCGTTCGTTTTTCTCGTGTTTAAACTCCACCTTATCGGTCTCTTATGAGCCGTACTCACACTCATTCAATGAATTCCAATTCCGCCTACTTGAACCTTGCAGCGTACGCATCCTCTTCTCAACCAACTCCTACCACCGCTCCCAGTTTTCCTGTCTCCTCAGTCCACCCAAATCCCCAGGAAAGCCATGGCCGGGTCACTCGATCACGCAACCCTTCGGCACGAGCTCAGCTTGTGAGGGAACAAGGCGCGTCGGCGCAAGACCTGGAAGACGTTACCCGCCATGAAGATCCCAACGCTCCGGACCAAACCCATCAAGATGACAGGGACTATGAAGAGGGACGTCGATCCACACGTTGTAAGTCTCTTCAAGCCTCCTCTAATATGTCTCATATTTCTACATTTCTGACCGTTGGACCACCATTTCTCTTCCAAGGTGTTCCAACTTCGCGTCAGAATGGAAATTCACGCCAGGCCACTAGTGGTCCGGCAAGTCGACCAGCTTCCGTTCCAAACCGCAACCCTCGCAAAGCCTCAGCGCCCTCTGGCCCAGTTACAACACGCTCTCCAGCTGTTGCCTCTGCTCCTCCCCTCGTTCCAGCTCCAGCGCCAACAGGCAACAGCATCCCTCCTGAACCGTTCATCGATCCTGCCTTGCTCGATTATCCCCCTCCGCATCCCCCTCTGCAACCCCACAGTGCCGCCCACCCTCAAGCTACACCTCTCCGCTCCAATGTACGAACAACAAGCCATCGTCCTCCCCTCCCAATGTCAGTTTGGTCCGAATCATCTTCGCCACACGGAAACATTACACCCAGCGACTTCCAAGTTCCCCCACCAAATTCTGTAATGCGACCGCCTACTCAGCATACAATGACCGCACAGGCTCAGTACTCAAGTCCTTTTGGTGTCCCGTCCCCTCTTCCCCACACTGTTTCCACGGACCAATCTGTCGGAGGTCCCACCACCCAAGCTCACACTCGCCAAGCTACACCAATGGTACGTATTTTTCCATGTTGGAAAGAACACTCGATAACACAAGTTCAGCTTACTAGGGCTCACCTGAATCAAATTCGGAAGATGAGAGCGATGTATTGGGTACTCTGCGTAACAAGACACGGAAGCGCCGTGGCCGGCCGATTCAGCCACCACTCGCTGTTGGGGCAGAACAAGGCACCGGACTTCTTACAATTGAAGCGGATCCGCAAAACATCAGCTCATGGCCAGCGTCCCAGCGACCTCTTCTCCTACTTGCGCGCTTTGAATATGGCGCCCTTCTAAACACCGAGAACGGTGCTCCATCTCCTAGCGCGCTCGTCCGTTTCCAAGCTGAAGCCTACTCTCGAGCAATCGGGTCCGTTGTTCCATCAAAGCGCCATGGGCTTCCGGAGAAGCCCACACCCACCATTCTACGCTGTGTGAGCCCCTGGTACAATGGCTTTGTGCCGACTCCCACTGACCGAGATTATTCACTGTGACTACAGATTCACAAGCATTGTTCCGCGTTCCGTGGACGAGTCAAAGATGCAGCATTGGATGCCGTTGTCAGTGTCTACAAAATACACGAAAACTGCTCTAGTCCTGCGGAAGTTGCCGCCAAAGTCCAGAACCTCTTGCACAATGCAAACTTCATCTTTCGCGAAATCACTGCTGAGGTAAGAGTGTCTTGGCACAATCGAATGATCGCATTCACTCACCGTCTTACCTTCAGGGTCGAGCTGGCCCTTGGCGTCATCCAGCAATCACAAGTGTCATTCTCAATAGCACGTTCGGGGACCGTGAAGCTGAAGGTGTACTCACGAAGCAGCGATATCTTCCCCTTGTCCCGGCACCTGTCATCTTCCTCGCATGTACAGCTGTAAGTCAACTGGCAGTCCCATTCACGCATGCCCCTCCACATGACTTAAAAGACCTTCAATCTGACTGCTGATGCCGCCCTCAGATTCAGCATGCTCTCGAAATGTGGTCGAGTGGTGTGAAGGTTCTCCAGCCGTTTAAATTTGATGTTACAAGACGAAGCAACTATCAAGTGTACAAGCGGAACTGGGACGAGTATCTAGAGCAGTGGGGCGAAGAAGGCGAAGAATACATGACGGAAACCAGGGAGCTGTTGGCAAACCGCATTCGGTGAGGCGTTTTGCCTGTCATTTTTATCTATGCTAATTGGAGCATGGTCTAGGAACGTCATCAACACAGCTCTAGAGCAAGCAGAAAACGACTCAGGCGGACAGTCATTGTCAAATGAAACAAGCTTCTTCAGTGATACGGACGCTATCTGAAACACGGATATCTTATCGGCATTTAGTAACCCACTCGTCCGTATTCCGCTTCATCCTCTATTTATCGTACCACGGCATCATACCCTTCGGCTAGCCAGTGTCCAGCTAGTAGTACTAGTCTGTTGCTTCTACTCCGATGATACCCGCCTCTTCATGACTATATTAGATTTTTTTTCATGTATCTACCTATCACCGACTTAAAGTGGACTCGCATTTCACTGTATATTCTTCTTTGAGCTAGGACCGGCTTTCTCAAGCTTTCAGGCTTTCAAGTAATGTCATAAGCCATTGGTTATGGGACATGGACATTGTTATCAGTAGCATTACTACAAACATGTACAAAAGCGTACTCTCTCGTAGCTCGGTTATATTACAGACTCTATGGAAGGGTATAGGTAGTGAGGCATGCCTACAGCAACTGTACCCTTAGGGCGAACCTCTCTTTCCTGCTACCCAGTGCCGTAGCACGCGATAGCGCTACCGGCTGACTTACCCACTTTCCTGATGGAGATCTTTCAAACTCGACTCTCAGATCACAGAAATGAAGCTCACCATCGCCACCGCTCTTGGATTCGTCGGTGCTGCTAGCGCTGCACGCACTTTCACTGTTTACAACGTGAGTGGCGCTCTGGTGGGCGTCAGATCTAAGCTCAACGCTGACACGCTTCGTCGTTAGGCCTGCCCCTTCACTATCTGGCCCGCTGTCGTACGTGCCTCTCACCTCGTCCCACATGACCTAGACTGAAGTTCCGTCGCATTATCTTCTCCTGGAAACAGTTTACCGACTTGGTGAGAAAAACCTGCCCTCAAATCCAGGGGGCCTCCGCCTGGAACTTACCGTCTTCTCTTTTTCCCCACCTATCCCACCCCAGAACGTGGGAAGCGCCGTCCCCAGTGTTGCGACAGGATGGGAAGCTCCTGCTTGGTCCACCAAGACTTTCAGCGTTCCCGATAACTGGAAGGCCGGTCGTATTTGGGTCAGTGGACCTCCCTGTCAAGGACCTGCTTGACATTGACGCACACGTTATTGTCCGTGTTCATAAATAGGGTCGCCGCAACTGCAACTTCGCCACCAACCCTGGACCTAACAGCTGCCTTGATGGGGGTAAGTAATTGGATCCTGCGTGAAGAAAGTAAATAGGGTACTGATCGGTAGAATGTTCGCTCCTCTCCCTCCGCTAACCCAAAGGCTGCAACGGAGGTCTCCTTTGTGATGCCCACACCGGAACTGGTGTCCCACCTGCGTGCGTCCCATATTTCCAAAAGCGAAAGACATCTGCGTGCTCATACGGTCTTTACAACTCTGATAGCACGCTCGCCGAATTCACCCTGGGTGCTGCTGACGGAAACGATTGGTACGACGTTAGCTTGGTCGATGGGTATAACCTGCCTATGAGGATTACCAAGTGAGTCCACCCCGTCCAGAGCATGAATTCCATTCTAGAAGAGCTGTGCTAACGCGGTGTGAACCCTATTTTTCAGTACTGGAGGGTACATATCGTCCCCCTTTAGCCCAGCCAAAATAATCGGATATCTGACCTAATGCCCTCTTTCCCCGTCTTAAAGCTGCCACGTTGCAGATTGCCCTGTCGACCTGTAAGCTCCCCCTCCCTCCCACCGTCCTCCAACCTTCCTTCTAACCCTCCCAACCACACAGCGGCCCCAACTGCCCTTCGGCTCTCAAGGGACCCTTCGACTCGTCAGGTTTCCCAGTCGGCTGCAAGAGCGACTGCCTTGTCGACTCGAACCCGGGGAACAGCCCAAGCTGCTGCAGCGGCAGTCACAACACGCCCGCGACGTGCCCCAAGAGCGGCGTACCCCACTACAATTACTTCAAGTCCAACTGCCCCAACTCGTATGTCTATGCTTATGACGAGAGCTCCGGCACGGCGTTGTGGACCTGCCCTGCTTCGAAGAAGCCGAACTGTAAGTAGTTACCATGTCCGACGCCGACCGGGAAAAGATGCTGATGGGTGCTGGTTGTTCATCTAGATACCATCACTTTCTGCCCTTAAGTGGCTTTTGCGAGGGCGTTCAAAGATTTAGGCTAAAGGTTAATTGTCTATCTCTCCACGTCAATATCATCCTTGTTTTGCTGGAACGTGTGCGCCGAGCTTGATCGGTAACCCTGTACTTCTGACAAATCAGAGCTTCGGACCAAGGAGTGCTAAGATCCACTCTACGGAATACTCCCTTCCCTAAAACCCGGCCCCTCCTATTTCCCTTGCACCCCTTCGGTAGGTGCTTGTAAACTTGGGAATAATGGAAAGCTCTCAAGGCGGCACGTGAGCTCGTTGTCCGCCCTAAAGCCGTTGACTCCGATGCAAAACAAACAAATCAAATCACTGGCGCTTGCGTTTCTCCTTCTCACTCCTTCTTGTCCCATAACCCACGCCCTCAAGTGCAATCACGCAATGGAAAACAGCTCGACCGCATCATTGCTCAAACTCGATGAATCCTCTACTTCCGATAGCCGCAAACATCAGGAAAAAGGGTTTCTACCATATAATGCGTGACCCCTTATGTTGGTAGATATATTTACTCATAGTTGGTCAAAAATATGTGCCCATTGGTGGGCTACCATAGTCACCTGTAGTCTTCTATATATTTGGGAAAATATGTAGTCTCCCATTGCCTCTTATAGTGATATTTTGGGGTAGCAAGCCCTAGTGATGTAGAGCTACATACTCAGATCGTTCTCTAGCATCCTATAGTTCTGTGTACCTTTATATATTGGTATAGATGTATATTGATATACTCTGCTGTAATGGCATAGTCACATGGCTGCATACGGCTATATAACATCCCATAGTTGTACATAGTCGCATATAGCTTTATCTATTTCGATTTCCCGGTTTCTATCGGTTCTAGACTTCTGAATATTAAATTTACAGCAGATCTACTATTTATGTATGAGCAACTGGATAGCATCCAAACTAGTACGTTAAAGGGTTAGGTGCCATACACACGGTCTCAAGACTTGCACATGGTTAATGAGGTAAGGTCAGCAGCTAGTGTTAAGCTAAGAGCTTCGCCATTTACAGCACTTACCAAACGTGCTTTTAGCGTCTTGGATGTTGTCTCAGGTGGTAACGGTCTCTTTTGTATCCTGGATGTGGCGCAAAAGCTGAACGTCGGTGCATGCCGTGCGGCCGTCATGCGACGAAAAGTTGGCCGTGAGTGATTAAGATGACAATTGCGCCGCAGAAAGAGCTTACTATTAAACTTTGTTGTCTTCATCATCTCCAAAGAGGTTGATGGTATGCTTTGCTGCCGTTGAGGTCGTTGTGGTCGTTGTGTGGAAAAAGGGGGGTGGCGTGAGAGCACGAGAACGAACATTCAGCCCAAGTTCAAATCGAAACCCCTAACTTCACCCCTACAACCGTACGTTCAGACGTCTAACCCCCCAATCCCTCCATTGCAACCTCTTCAACGCACTCTAGAGGGCTTATGGTAAGCTTATACGAGCAAATCCCACGAACTCATTACGATTCCATTTTGTTTCACAAGATGAAACACTGCTGAACCGCAACTGCTGAACCGCAACTTCGACCGCCTCAACCGTACGTTTTCGCGTTCTCTCACTTAGCCCGGCCATCGAAGACGTCCCAGCGGCTACTAGAGGACTCCAGGTAAGTTTCTACGAACACATCTGTCATGTCCTGTTACTGAATCATGTACTTCTTGGTCGCTAATGTCGACTGGTGAGTTTGAACGCCACAACCATCCGTTGAAATCTTTCCCCGCCCAATCCAGCCATCGACCCTTGTATATCGCAGGTCAAATGATTTGAGGTAAGCTTCCAGAAGGGTATATTGTGTTATTTAATATTATGGCCTTTACTTCTTATTAGCAACACCCAAAATGGCAACTTTTGGCACAACAACCGCACATACTCACCTTTCCCCTTCTAGTCCAGCCATCAACGCCACTCAAGCAAATGCCAGAGGACTTAAAGTAGGTCCATATACACATATCTTGCGTGCCCTATGCTTACATTCCAATGGCCATGCACTCGGCTCTATATCCCCTTCATCCGATCCTATGAGGCCCATCAGTCCCGTCGAGCGCGAGAACCTATCACACACAATCAGCTTCTACACCAACCAGACCCTCTGCCCCATCACCATCGCCATCGCTTACCGTGATCTCGAACAGTGGCCGCCAAAGGGATCGACTTTGAACGAGTCTCGGTATGTTCCGTTTGATGATCCGTTCGAAGACTTGACTCTCATTGCCACCGCTGCCACTGAGGATCCCCCGCGCGAGGGTGTTAAGAAGGCTGTTGTGGACTGCCAGAGGGCTGGTGTTTCTGTCCGCATATGCACAGGTAACAATGTTCTTACAGCTCAGCCGAAAACTTACCAGTGCGGTATCTTCACTCCTGGCGGTGTCATTGTGGACGGACCGACTTTCCGAAACCTGTCCGATGCTGAGCACAGAACTCGTATCACCGTTGCGAGTCTTGGCTCGTTCATCTCCCGAAGGTAAGAAGATTCTGGTTGAGAAGCTCAGTCACTTGGCGAGATCGTTGGGTCATCGGTGACAGTACCAACGACGGTCCCGCTCTCAAGACTGCAAACGTTGGATTCTCCATGCATATCGCCGGAACTGAGGTCGCAAAAGTAACTCCGCCTCAATCGTTTCTACCGTCATCTAGGTTGCACTGTCAATGATGCCGTCCACAGGACATAATGTAAGTCTATACTATACGTTTCATGATTCTTTTGCAGTAGTATTGTAGTCTTGTTTTGGTATAATAAGCTATTCAACATCATATATATTTTGTGCGATGTGGGACCGGGGCTGACGGAATATGGTCGATTAAGGAGAATATACGGGCGATGACAAAATATGCAGTGATGAGGCGCTATCCCTTGATACACGGATATAGAAATATGGTAAGATATGAACATATACAAATCTATGAGAAGGTACGGCACTATGAGACTATGTTACTATGGTGCTATAAGCCACTATGGGAAACTATGTGGCACTACTGTAGTCGATATAAATTGCCACTTAGAGATGACAAGCTACGGGACAATGATCACTATATAGTCTACATATTTACTTATAGCTTGGTATAGGGCTGCATAGCACAGACCCCTTTTCCTGATGAAGATGCGGTTCCGTTTCATGAGGCGCTTGACGCCACCGTTACAGTTATTTTGGACGACCCCAACAAGACTATAACCAACTCTGACATTTCAGAG
>KN823501.1:2341-16303 GCA_000827465.1 Tulasnella calospora MUT 4182
CCACGTCGAGGCACTAGACACCGCGAACCTCCGAAAGAATGGTGGAAATCTCAACCCCAACAGAGGAAGAAGCTAAAACCCGCCTTTGACCAACCAAGCGATGAAGAAATGGAGGAAGCCCCAGCAGCATCAGGGAGTAACCCCAATGACAACATGGATTATGAAGACGATTCTCCTGCGCCTTCAGGGGGTGCACAGAACGCAAACTCCGAAGCTGAAGTCGAAATGGAGGTCACTCCTGAACCTCCGGATGAAGACGTTTTTCAGGCACTGGAAATCGTTTACCCATCTGAGGAATTCATCACATGGGAACAAGCTGCTGAACGAGCCTACAAAGTCGCCGCTGACAGCACCGAACCTCGCTCATTCAGAGAAGCCATGCTACGACCTGATAAAGACAAATGGTTCGAAGCCGCAATGACTGAAATCCAAGCACATGTCGAGAACAGCACCTGGGAACTTGTCCAACTCCCCCCTGATCGAAAAGCAATAGGCTCTCGATGGGTGTTCAAAGTTAAGCGTGACGCTCATGGAAATGTGGAACGATATAAAGGCAGGCTTGTTGCTCAAGGATTCTCGCAACGACCAGGCATCGACTTTCATGAGGTATTTGCACCAACAATGCGCTGGGGAGCACTCAGAACCATCTTCGCCCTTGCCGCCATTGAAGACATGGAGATTGAATCGATCAACATCTCAAACGCCTATCTCAACGGTGTCCTACCAGAGGACGAAATCGTCTACATGCACCAGCCCGAAGGATTCCATCAGAAGGATGATGACTGGGTGTGTCACCTCAAAAAGGGACTCTACGGTCTTAAGCAAAGTGGTCGTCTATGGTACCAGCGATTAGGAGAGGAACTAGAGAAACTTGGTTTCAAGCGACTTGTCTCCGATCCCAGCATCTATGCATGGGGAAAGAATGGCATCAAAGTCATTGTTCCTGTCTTCGTTGACGACCTCACCCTCATATCCAAGTCCAAGGCCAAAATCCAAGAAGTCAAAGATGCACTGGCCAAAGTCTTCAAACTGCGTGACCTAGGCCCCACAACTTTCCTCCTTGGTGTACAAATCACTCGTCACCGCCCCTCGCACACCCTCCATTTGTCCCAGCGACAGTACATCATTGACCTCCTTGAACGATTCGGGATGTCAGACTGCGCCCCTGTCACTACACCTATGGAACCTGGCTCAAAGCTCACTAAAGACATGGCACCCTCGACTCAAGAAGAAATCGACGAGATGAAGAACGTCCCTTATCTCAATGCAGTCGGTGCTCTCAACTATCTAGCCATTGCAACTCGTCCAGACATCTCTTATGCTGTTGGCAAACTCGCCCGCTTCAACTCCAATCCTGGTATAAAACATTGGAAAGCCGTTAAGCACCTCTTCCGCTATCTCCAAGGTACCAAGGACATGAAGCTCACATATGCTCCCGATCCCAATATTGTATCCATCTTCGAAACGTACACCGATGCAGATTTTGCTGGAGATAAAGAAAATGGCAAGTCAACCAACGGTTATGTCGTCAAAATCGGAACGGGTGCTGTGTCATGGGCTAGCAAGCTTCAGGGGGTGATAGCCAAGTCATCCACCGAGTCCGAATTCTATGGTGCCAGCTTTGCAGGGACAGAGATTAAGTGGCTTCGCAATCTCCTTCAGGAACTAGGTTACTCTCTCCCTTCACCATCTCCTTTATATGTTGACAACCAATCAACCATCCAAGTGCTCAACGACGCTGTTCACCACTCACGCATGAAACATATTCCAGTCGCCGAATTCTGGATTCGGGATGAAGTCTCCAAGGTTAAATCCATCTCAATCCACTACTGTCCCACTGAACAAATGCCCGCCGATCTTCTCACCAAGGCATTACCTCGCCCAACGGTGGATGATCTTCGAAGACGGATGGGACTCTGTGATTAATGCCTCAGAGGCGCCTCGTCGAGGGGGTGTGTTGCACAGGGTCGTGCATCTCCTCTTCACCTCTATCGCATTCGCAATATCTGATTTGGTATGAAGTATTATTCTTGTCATTTGTTGTATTTATGCTACGATGTACATGTTGTGTTTGTGGCGTACTTGTACATGTTGTGTTATTGTTTGTTCCAAGTAGTATATAAACTTGATGTACTTGTAGCTAGAATCATCATCGACTCTTCGACTCCCCTTTCTCAGTATGAGATACTTACAGTCGTCGAATTGCTGCGTTTAACACCCACCTGTCTGCCCCCAGGTAAGTGTAATCCCCTCTTGTTTCGTATACATCGACTAAGTCCCCCCACCTGTCTGCCCCCAGGTGTGACCCTCTGTAGATTGCTGCGTTTAATAGGTTATGGGCCCAGCGCACACCTGAATACACCAGCATAGTCTCCTCATCGTCGATTTTACGCTTATCACTGTGTCTTGTCACTGTCCTCGGCATTGTCGCCACTCAGTCCAGTCTCCAATCACTCACAGTCACCCCAGTCCCCTTCTATCGCTTCCACTCGTCACCCTACCATCATGTCAGCCTCCACACTCGCCCTCAAAGCTGTAATACTCACCCATGGCAACTGGATCGCCTGGGACCGCTATCTGCAGGCCCACTGTGGCGTCCTAGGCGTCTGGGACTGCATCTCCCCAGGCTGGAGCCAGCCCCCTATCGCTGGCCAGACTGCGCACTGAACAGTGAGAATGGACCAAGGCTCAAGGCCAGGCCAAGGGAGCCATCCTAGAGTCTGTTAACGAAGCCAACACCTCCCTAATTGACGGTCAAGACGCTGCAACAGCCTATGCAACGCTGAAAAAGCAGCACAACGTCCAGGACAGTACCCATCAGTACTCTCTTTTCCAAAACTTCGCCCTCATTGCTCAGAAGCCAAAGGAGTCGCTCACCGAGTACCTAGGACGTCAGGAAACTGCTCTGAAGAAGTTCAAGGACTCCCTTCCTACCAGCACCAGCGTTGATGACGCCCTCAACATGCTCATGATCTTCAACTCCATCACCAATCTCGAGCAAGATGAGCAGAATGAGGCCTTCATCCAAGCCCTCACCATTGCCGGTGGTTTCACTCGCACCACCATCGCCTCCACCTTTGCTACTGAGCAAACCCGCTGGGAAACGATGGCCACAGTCAAGGAGGCCGGCCTCAACGCTCGCCAACATGCCAGACTTGCCTCTGCACCTTCTTGCTCACCCAGAGCACCTGCCCCCGGTTCCCCTGTCTGCTCTCACTGCGGCAAGGCCCACCAATCCAACAATTGCTGGCGCCAGTTCCCTCACCTCAAGCCCCAGCACATCAAGGACCGGGACGCAGCTCAAGAAACAAGGCGCAAGGCAGCAGGCAGCAGCACCAGCAATGTTAAACGCAGCAATCTGGGAGCAGACAGGTGGGGGGACTTAGTCGATAAGGACCAAGTCTCCCCATCCACCCCCAGCTATATACCTCTACACGACAAAGGGAGATGAACGTACAAAGGGAGGACAAAGGCAGAAGTGAACACAAAGGGGGAAGCCCGGCATAGCAATGCCGGGTTACACATACAACTGAAAGGGGTATAATGGGGAACAACAAAGGGAAAACGATAAAGGGAAGACAGGCACACCGGCACTCATCATGCCGGTTCACAGGAGCATCCAGATAAGATAAGTCGAGGTGGAGAAGCAGATAAGATAAGAGATAAGGTCACGTGACCCGGAAAAGAAAGTGAGCGTACCTCTAAGTCCCAAGGAGGACATAGAGGCTGAGTGTCGTCACGCCACACTGGGCGCAACAAGCAAGGCAGCCATGGCAGCCACCACCACTCCTCACTCCGGTCTCTCCTCTACCACCATCCCATCCATCACTGGCACCACCAGCACTAGCGAGAGCGATAGCGAAGAGGAACCTGAAGAGCAAGCAGCTCTGGCAAGTCTGTGCTCCCCATCCTCCCCAAGCAGCGATGCTGACCACGATTGGAACACAGACACGGGGGCAACGTCATCTATGACCCCCCATCGACACTGGATCCGGAATATGACCCCCTGCCATGTACCCATCCAAGTAGCCAACGACCAAGTTGTCTATGGCGAAGGGAGAGGGGAGGGAGGTCATGTTCCAACCAGTTGTTGGGGGTGAGTATACCCAGTCTGTAGTGTTCCATCGTGTGTTATATGTACCTGCCCTTGCCAACAACCTATTCGCTGTCATCCCCCTCGCTCGAAAGCGTGCTGTAACGACCACCTTCGCTCCTGAGGGCGTTACCTTTACCCAGGACGGTGAAACCATCCTCACCGCTTCCTATCGCAACAAGGCCGCTTATCTAGATGGTGAAACCATCCCTAACCCAGAATCTGCCCTTACCACTTCCTCTGTCCCTTGTCTATCGCTCTCCCTCCTCCACCATCGTTTTGCTCACATCAGCCCAGACCGCCTCAAAGACATTCTAAAGAACCAGTGAGTCGAAGGAGTGAAATTCCTAGGCAAGTTCAGCACTGACAAGTCTCTGGATCCCCTCTGTGAGCCATGTCTTGCTGGTCGCCAAACCCGGAACCCCTTCCCAGACTCCACTTCCACCACCTCTGGCATCCTCGAGATCGTTGCTGCAGACGTCCATGGTCCTCTACCCCCCACAGATGACGGACACAAGTATTGGATCACCTTCATGGATGTCCATGGTCGCCATGTCTGGGCCTATGTGATGAAGAAGAAGAAGCATGCCTATGAATGCTGGAAGAACTTCAAGGCCATGGTTGAGCTGCAAACCGAGTGCAAGATCAAGGTCCTCCGGGACGACAAGGGTGGTGAATTCATCAAGAAGGAATGGGAGGAATCGCTCGTCAAGGATGGCATCCAGCACCAGAAGACACTAGTCAACACCCCCCAGCAGAACGGCATTGTGGAGCGCATGAATAGGACTCTAGAGGAAATGATCACCTCCATGCTTGCTGAAGCTAAGTTCCCTTGTGCACTCTGGGCTCAGGCTCTCTCCCTCGCCATCCGCATCGTTAATGCCTCCCCAGCTGCCGCTCTCGGTGGCAAGACACCTCATGAGGTCTTCTGGGGTACCAAGCCAGACATGAGCTACCTCTGGGTGTTTGGCTGTTGCGCCTATGTGCATGTGCAGAAGAAGTATCGGACAGAGACGAAGTGGCACACTGAGAAGTGCATCTATTTGGGATTCGAAGATGGGTATAAGGGATTCAAGTGTTACAACACTGAAACCAACAAGTTCGTCATCTCTCGAGATGTGGTATTTGATGAATCCGAGTTTCCAGGCATCCCTTGGACAGAAGAGGACGAAGCCTTCATTCCCATCAGTGGTGGCACCTATCCCCCTCCTAACACGGTGATCCTCCCTGTCCCAGCAGACCAGCCACCACCACCACCTCCTGCTCCTGGCCATGTCGTCACTCCTCCATCTTCGGCCTCCTCCTGCTCGTCCTCAAGCTCCAGCTCTGACGCTCCATCGCCATCCCGCAAGGACCAGCAGCCTAGCGATGACGAGGACTATCAGCCAGATCCGCAAGAAGACGACCCACTGTCTAGCGACTCCTCTAACTTGTTGTCTCAGCGGCTATCACAGGACGAGCTGCCTCTGTATCAAAAACGTTGCAGTGTAGGCTACAAGGGTAAGGCTAGAGCAACAACACCCGTCAAGGAGGAGGAACAAGAGGACCCCCAGCTTTCCCAATCCTCCATTCTCTTCCCCACTGTGTCCCCAGTCCAAGAACGACACTCTAGGGGTGTTGCACAGGGTCGTGCATCTCCTCTTCACCTCTATCGCATTCGCAGTATCCGATTTGGTACCAAGTATTACCCTTGTGATTTGTTGTATTTATGCTACGATGTACGTGTTATGTTTGTGGCGTACTTGTACATGTTGTGTTATTGTTTGTTCCGATTTGTATATAAACTTGATGTACTCGTAGCTAGAATCATTATCGACTCTTCGACTCCCCTTTCTCAGTGTGAGATATCTACAGTCGTCGAATTGCTGCGTTTTACAAGGGGTACCCGCAATGCGCCTAAGCCCAAGGCAAAGCAGGGGAAGGGAGGACGGGAGATCCAGAACCTGGTGAACAACCCAAGGTGGGCCTCCGAGGATGCTGATGACCAGCCTGTTGCAGGCCCTGCCCCTCATTCCCCTTCTGCTCCTGTTGTCCCTCCTACCACTCGTTATCCCACTCGCAACCACAAAACCCCGCTTGTACCCGGCATCTTAGACGGTGGCCATCTCCCCCTTCATGTCGATCAGCCCATAGATGAGGATGAAGAGGACAACGATTCTCCTGCACCTGAAGGGGGTGATTCGAAAACCTCGCGTCGTCCTATTGGAGACTCTGATGCCGATGCTGACGAGTCTGAGGAGCTTAGCGACGCCGCTATCATTTGTCAGGCTCTGGAGATTGTCTATCCGGATGTAGAGTATCTCACACATGACCAGGCCATTGAGCGCTGTCATAACCAAGTCTGTGAGCGCAATGCCTACCTGAACAGCGTCCTGTCTGAGGACGAAGCCGTCTTCATGCACCAACCTGAAGGATTCATGGAGAAGTCAGATGAATGGGTCTGTCGCCTTTGCAAAGGCCTGTATGGACTGAAGCAGAGCGGTAGATTATGGTACGAGAAGCTAGGTGAAGCACTGGAAGGCATGGGCTTCAAGCGACTGGTCTCTGATCCCAGTATCTACATCTGGGAAGCAGATGGCATCAAGGTGATTGTCCCAGTCTTTGTTGATGATCTGACCATTGTGTCCAAGAGCCCAGCTCGTATCGCCACTCTCAAGGACAGCCTGCACAAGATATTCAAGATTCGCGACTTAGGCCCCACTACCTTCCTCCTTGGTGTCCATATCACTCGCTCCCATTCCTCCCGCTCCCTCTCCCTCTCACAACGCCAATACATCATCGACCTCCTCGAACGCTTCAACATGGCCAGCTGCGCACCTGTCACCACCCCCATGGAACCTGGCCTCAGACTCTCAAAGGACATGTGTCCCACTTCACCTGAGGACATAGCCGAGATGCAGGGGGTGCCATATATCAATGCAGTTGGCGCTCTCAACTACCTCGCTGTGGCCACTCGCCCGGACATTTCCTACACTGTTGGCAAGCTGGCACGCTACAACTCGAATCCGGGCAAGCAGCATTGGTCTGCAGTCAAGCATCTGTTCAGGTACTTGCAGGGCACTAAGGACTTGAAGCTGACGTATGCCCCTGATCCCAAGGCCACTTCCCTCTTCACCACCTTCGTCAATAATGACTACAGGAAGAGCCACCATCCTTGAGTTGTCCTCCCCCCTTGTCACCTATACCGATTCCAACTTCAATGGCGACAAGGACACTGGCAGATCGACAAATGGATACCTGGTAAAAGTGGGAACTGGAGCAGTGTCTTGGGCGTCCAAGCTTCAGGGTGTTGCACTAGGTTGTGCGTCTCCTCTCCACCTCTATCGCATTTGCAGTATCAAGTTTGGTATATAGTATTATTCTCGTGATTTGTCATATTTGTTCTACGATGTACATGTAGTTGTGTTGTTGTTTGTGGCAAGTTTGTACCTGTTGTGCCATTGTTTGTCTTGCCTTTTATATATACCGAATGTACGCGTAGACAGAGGAATTATCGACTCTTCGACTCCCCTTCTCACCTGTGTGTTCAGTGTGACCCCCACAGTCGTCGGATTGCTGCATTTAACAGGTTATGGGCCCAGACCGTACCTAATACAAACCAGACAGTCGATTCATTCTCCTTTACTTCCATCGTATCATACGATCTACCTTGGGGGCACCTTGATTGCCAGAGCGCAGCATGAACCCAGCACGCCCAGTCGCCACTCTATACCGTCAGGTTAGAGGCAAAACCCGATCCTATAATACACCCTCCTACCTCTACCTGCAAATTGTGTGTTGCGCCTGCATCACAGGGCCTGGTTGAAAGGTCGGCTAAGGAAAAGCAGACCCGGTACCCACGCAGCAGCTAGAGGTCCCCACCACCATCACTACTACACGATAGAGCGTTGTTGGAGACCCCTCGTCACGTAGTTTTAACCACATCCTTTACTCTCCCAAACTACCACACTCAGCTATCTTGCACACACTACCATTCGAGCTACGTGCACAAAACCGCCACGTCACACCAGTCTAAAACCAAATTTCGGCGATACCGGATCAATCACTTAAACCCGACGCCTTGCCTATCAGTCCAGAGCTAAAATCATCGCTCAACATCCTAAAACACACTCGATTCTAGTCTCTCTCCTCTCTCCAATCGTCCCAACCCTACCACTCACTGCAATGGCCAAAGACTTCGTCATCCTAACCTCCGCCGAAACATATCCCACCTTCGCCCAGCAGACCAAAGCTGCCCTGCTAGCAGCTCGAGTCCGGAGACATGTGAGCAGCCAGTTGACGGTGCCAACGCAACCCAACCCAGCAACAGATGTCAGCCAAAAGGAAGCCAGGATATTCGAAGAAAACGAGGACCAAGCACTTGGTATCATTCTCGAGCGCCTTGACGCTTCCAACGTCCGTCTGGTAGGCGACAAAGGACCCTACGACGCATGGGAACTGCTCAAAACCACCCACATCACCAAAACGGCTAACTGCCAATACCAACTGTATCAAGAGATGGCTAACACCAGACAGCTACCTAACGAAGCATTGCCAACCTACCTAGAACACATACACTGGCTGCAGGAGGACTCAGCGCCTCACTCGCCACCGGAGCAATGGCCGACAATATCATCACCATGCTCACCACCTTCATCGCCACTGCCAACCTCGAACCCTCTGAAGAAAACGAAGCCTTCGAACTGAACCTATCCGTCGCAGGAAAGGTGGACAGCGCAACGATCGCCGAATCCTTCAGAACCGAGCAGATGTGCAGGGACGTTGCAGCTTGCACCAAGGAAGCTGGACTCGCTATCAGACTTGGCCAATCATCGAGAAGAGGACCAAAGGCAGGCTCTCCTACCTGCACCCACTGCCAGAAAGCTCACAAATCAGAAGACTGCTACACGAAGCATCCTGAAAAAATGCCACAGTGGATGAAGGACTGAAACAAAGAACAGCACAAGCGTCGAGCCCAGCAACAGCAACCCAAGAGCGCCTCCGCCTCCAGAGCCGCCACTGCTGAGCCTGTCAACAAGAGCAAGAGCGAGGCCGCTTCCATGGCAAGCTCCACCTCTTCTCCATCTCCTACCTCATCTGCTGACATGAAATGGATCACAGACTCGGGGGCCACATCTTCTATGACACCCCATCGCCACTGGATCCGAAATCTCACTCCATGCTGTGTACCAGTAAGCATCGCCTCTGGAGATGTTGTCTATGCAGTTGGAAAGGGGGAAGTGCTATTCCAACCATGAGTCAATGGTGTAGATGTCGAATCCGTGTTGTTCTCCCAAGTCCTATACGTTCCCCAATTGCAAAATAGTCTATTTGCTGTCCTCCCCGTGGCTCAAAAGCGTGACATAGTAGTATCCTTCGACAGAAACAAAGTCCACTTCCAATCCACACAGGGAGATACCTTCATGACAGCATTGTACAAAGACAAAACCACATACCTTGATGGAAAAACAATTCCAGCATCATCAACCGAGCTAGCCCTCACCACGTCCTCTTCACCTGCCCTGACGCTCTCACTCCTACACAAATGAATGGCTCACATTGGCATAGACCGGTTAAAGAAGCTAGTAAAGCTAGAAATGGCAAAAGGGATCACTCCGAAGGACTTAACCAAGCTCGACGACAACCTGCCCAAAATCTGCGAACCTTGTCTCACTGGAAAACAGCATCGCCAACTGTTCTCCCATTCCACACCATCCACGTCATCTCCTCTCGAAATCATCGCTGCTGATCTTCATGGGCCATGGCCACCTACCAATGAAGGCTACAAATACTGGCTCCTGTTCATCTACGTCCACAAGCACTTCACGTTCGCCTATCAGCTAAGGCAGAAAAGTGAAACATTTGAGTGTTTTAAACACCTCAAAGCCCTAGTCGAGAAGCAAACCGGACTACAAATTAAGCGATTTAGGGATGACAAAGGTGGCGAGTTCATTGGAAAGAAATGGGACGCATTCCTCACTGAACAAGGCATAGTCCATGAACGGACGACGGTGAACACACCCCAACAGAACGGAATCGTGGAACGCAAGAACCGAACGTTAGAGGAAGCTGTCACATCAATGCTTGCCCAGGCAAATCTCCCGAGGGCAGTCTGGGGACAGGCGCTACAACCAGCCGTGCGAATCACAAATGCCAGCCCATCTTCAGCACTCAAAGAAAAAACTCCATATGAAGCACTCTATGGCACAAAACCAGACCTCAGCATGCTGTGCATATTCGGATGTCGCGTGTACGTTCACGTACAGAAGGAGAAGAGAGAGGACGCCAAACGGCACACCGAGCGATGCATTTACCTTGGTTTCGAGGACGGCTACAAAGGTTTCAAGTGCTACAACCCCGAAACGAACAAGTTCGTCATATCACGAGATGTTGTCTTTGACGAGGATGAGTTCCCTGGCATCCCATGGAATGAAGAGGATGAAGCGTTCATCCCCATCAGTGGAGGATACTATCCCATCCCCAACGCTCCAGGGCCGCCTCCACCTCCGCCTCCGCCTGCCTCAAACAATGCCCCTAATGCTCCACCTCCGGGACCACCTCCACCTCCCGCTCCAAATGCACCAGGACCAACTCCGGCTCCACCGCCGCCTCCGGCTCCTCCTCCTCCTCCATCGACGCCATCTACAGCACCCTCAACACCGTCAGGCCCATCGCTTTAGCAAACTGCCCGAGAAGCTCCAAATGACGATGATGATTATGTTCCACCAGGAAACAGTGACTCATCAGAGGAGGGATACCCAACTGATACGTACTGTTTAGAATCAGAGGAGTTCAGAAGGCCCGATCATCACAGGAGCAAAGGCAAAGGAAAAGGCGTCGGTTTCAGAGGCAAAGGAAAGAACAAGGCGTCCACACCACCAACCTCCGTAAAGGAAGAACCCGAGTCACCCACTGGACCAAAGACTCCACCTGCTACCACTCCATTTAGATATGTCGAGTCACCCACCAAAAATAGAAAGGCAAAAGGGCGACGAGAAATAGACGGGCTCATGCGTTACTCATGGTCCGCCGAACAAGAAGCTCCTCCTCCTTGAAGACCTGTAAGGAATCGACAACCGCCCGGAGAATGGTGGAAAGTAGGAGGAAGCGCACTACAACCCTCCTACAATGAACCAAGTAACGAGCAAGAAGTCCACGATCCCTCCGACGATCATGAGGACGATTCTCCTGCGCCTTCAGGGGGTGCACGAAACGATGAATCAGAGGCAGCAGAGCCAGAAATCAAGCCAGAAGTGGAAGAGCCTCATGAAGATGTTGTTCAGGCACTGGAAATTGTCTACCCCTCCGAGGAGCACATCACATGGGAAGAAGCCGCTGAAAGAGCATTCAAAGTCGCCGCTGACAACACCAAACCCCAATCCTTCCGAGAAGCCATGCTACGCCCAGATAAAGACAAGTGGTTTGAAGCAGCAATGACCGAAATCCAAGCCCACGTCGACAATGGCACTTGGGAACTTGTCCAGCTCCCCCCTGCTCGAAAAGCAATCGGATCCAGATGGGTATTCAAGGTCAAGCGCGACGCACATGGCAAAATCGAACGGTACAAAGGCAGACTCATCGCACAAGGATTCTCCCAACGACCAGGCATCGACTTCCATGAAGTATTCGCACCCACCATGCGATGGGGAGCCCTCAGAACCATCCTCACCCTTGCCGCCATCGAAGACATGGAAATTGAATCAATCGACATCTCCGATGTGTACCTTAACGGCGTGCTACCTGAAGAAGAAGTAGTCTATATGCGCCAACCTGAAGGGTTCTAGCAGAAGGATGACGACTGGGTGTGTCACCTCAGAAAAGGACTCTACGGTCTCAAACAAAGTGGACGACTATGGTATCAACGATTGGGTGAAGAACTAGAGAAACTTGGGTTCACCCGATTAGTCTCAGATCCCAGCATTTATGCATGGGGAAAGGGAGACACCAAAATCATTGTCCCTGTCTTCGTAGACGATCTCACTCTCGTAGCCAAATCCAAGGCCAAAATCCAGGAAGTCAAAGAGGCATTGGCCAAGGTCTTTAAGATACGTGACTTAGGTCCAACATCATTCCTCCTAGGCGTCCAAATCACTCGCAACCGTCCATCCCGCACTCTTCACCTGTCCCAACATCAATACATCATCGACCTCCTCGAGCGTTTTAGAATGTCAGATTGCGCACCCGTTACCACTCCTATGGAACCTGGACATAAACTCACCAAGGAAATGTCTCCCTCAACCCAGGAAGAGACTAACGAGATGAAGAATATCCCCTACCTCAGTGCAGTCAGAGCCCTTAACTACCTAGCCATCGCAACCCGTCCAGATATCTCGTACGCTGTCGGCAAGCTCGCTCGCTTCAACTCCAATCCTGGCATGCAGCACTGGAAGGCCGTTCAACATCTATTCCGCTATCTCCAAGGTACCAAGGACATGAAGCTTACCTATGCTCCTGACTCCAATGTCGTCTCCATCTTCGAAACATACACCGACGCTGACTTCGCTGGAGATAAAGAAAACGGCAAGTCAACCAACGGTTACATCGTCAAAATTGGAACAGGTGCAGTGTCCTGGGCCAGCAAGCTTCAGGGGGTGACAGCCAAGTTGTCTACGGAGTCTGAGTTTTACGGTGCCAGTTTTGCGGGAACAGAAATCAAGTGGCTTCACAACCTTCTCTCTGAACTAGGTTACGACTTCCCTTCACCATCCCCTCTCTTCGTTGATAACCAGTCCACCATCCAAGTGCTCAACGACGCTGTCCATCATTCTCACATGAAGCACATCCCAGTTGCTGAGTTTTGGATTCATGATGAAGTATCCAAGGTCAAGTCCATCTCGGTCCACTATTGTCCAACCGAGCAAATGCCAGCCGATCTCCTCACCAAAGCTCTTCCAAGGCCAATGGTAGTAAATCTCCGAGAACGCATGGGACTCCATGATTAATTCCTCAGAGGCGCTTCGTCGAGGGGTTGTGTTGCACTAGGTGGTGCGTGTCCTCTTTACCTCTATCGTGTTCGCTATAGTCGATTTGGTATGTAGTATTATTCTCACGATTTGTTATGTTTGTTCTATGATGTACGTGCAGTTGTTGTTATGATGGTGGCGTATTTGTATATATTGTGTTATTGTTTGTCCTGATTCATATATAAGCTGAATGTACACGTAGACAGAATCATCATCGACTCTTCGACTCCCCTTCTCACCTGTGTGTGTGTGACCCCTACAGTCGTCGGATTGCTGTGTTTAACAAGATCCATCACAATCTTCCCTCTTCACTACCTTTGTCAACTGTGACTTCAAGGGGAAGGTGGAAGTATCAGCTGGTCAGCAGGAAGCCCCTTCTATGGTGACGTACACAGACTCTGACTTTGCTGGTGACAAGTCGAGTGGGAAGTCCACCAATGGGTACTTGGTCAAGATTGGGACTGGTGCTGTGTCCTGGGCATCAAAACTCCAGGGGGTGATAGCCAAGTCATCGACAGAAGCTGAGTTCTATGGTGCCAGCTTTGCAGGCAGTGAGATCAAGTGGCTGCGCAATTTCCTCCAAGAACTTGGCTACTCCTTCCCTTCTCCCTCTCCGCTCCTGGTAGACAACCAGTCCACCATCCAGGTACTCAATGATGCTGTTCACCACAGTCGAATGAAGCACATCCCAGTTGCTGAGTTCTGGATTTGAGATGAGGTGACAAAAGTGAAGTCCATTGCCATTGAGTACTGTCCAACAGAGGAGATGCCTGCAGACTTGCTTACCAAGTCACTGGCTCAACAGCTTGTGGTGACCCATCGAGAGTCCATGGGATTATGGGGGTGATAGTCAGAGGTGCCTCATCAAGGGGGTGTGTTGCACTGAGTGGTGCATGTCGGTTCACCACCTCTGAGTGGTTGTGGGGG
>KN823502.1:0-16231 GCA_000827465.1 Tulasnella calospora MUT 4182
GTAATATAACTTCTATTTGAATTCGTTCTTACTCAGTTTCCTAACGGTCGGACTAGCTTTAACTTCTGGCGAACGGATTAACTCCCCCTTCAATTAGATAGATCGTTGGCACCCCGATGCGCTCCAGCTGGCCATGGCTTGTGCAATACATCGGCCAAGATCATTCTTTGATAAGCTGGTCGAGAAACCACCAGATATGCTAGCTCGAAAGCCCTATCGTCAACGTAGGTGGTTGCCGATTATAGGCGTTGGAGCTCTTATGGTGTTCACAGCGGATGGTTGGGTGTAGATCCTAGAGGAAAGAATGGGCTAAAGGAGCTGAAGGAGCTAGAGGAGTTATCCGAGAGAAACCTTGGCGCCGATGGGATGTAATAATTTTTATTTGCATGAATAATAGCGGAACAATCGAGGTTGGCACCGGGGGAGAGGTCTTGTCGCTGTAAGGAGCAACAATTTGTTGCAGGCGGCCAATCCGGATTTGGGATGTATTTCGCACAAGAGGGTAGGACTTAAAGGAATAAATGGAACGATTTCTAGTGACCGGAACGCGCCTCAAAGCTGGCGAGAGGTTGGGTAGGTAAGAGTTAATCGTGCGCAATTATGTAGAACAGGCGAGAACACCGCATTTTGGCCCGGTCAAGACTCTATCGGATGGAGACCATCTCCCTGGCATGGTTCCTCGAAGAAAATTCAGGTTCTTGTGGAGGTGCCAGTTCACCAGAAGAGGAAATTTGGAAGCGAGAATGTCGAAACCCGAAGCAGCCCATCTGGTGAGCGGATCAAACATACTAATGGTCACGAGCGCCAAGTCGAAGGAGAGCCTCTGCCCAAGGTCGCTAGGGCGGGCCCTGGTGTCTTGGGTGCGCTACGTCATGGTAGAGACTAGAGAGGCGGTGAAAGTAGCGACTATCTGTTTATCCATTGAATTTGGAGATATACCCTGTTGCAATTGAAAAGAATAGAACCATCTTGAGTGACCGTAGTGGAGCGCCCGAACCGTGTTGAGAAGTTGAAAGGCTGAGAGTTTCCGAACAGTCACTACAGGTTTTCTACAAATGAACCACCTTCTGAAAAAAAGGGGGGCAGGTCCGGGCCTGGTCAGGCCTCTGAAGTTTGGGAAATGATGTCGAATGGGGCCACTGGACAAATCAGCCATTTTTGGTCATTGGGTAAGCAACGTGCACGAAGCGCGGGGTCCAACCTTACGCCTCGTGTCCGCCTCATTCCCTCTTCGCCACATCGACCACCGCTGACCTTTCATACTCTTGTCTCTTTTCATGAACACCACGGCGGAAATTCTTAAGGAGCAGATCACTGAACGTCCCGAGATCCCTGCCCGGTTCGGGGAAGATGGCGGCAAGTTCAACGCTTACTACGACCAGTTGGCCGACGAGTTAGACGAAGACTTGACTAAAAGGCTCAAATCCCAGCTCGACAGTCTACTCATTTTCGTACAGCGGTTCCTCCTCTCTTTTCCGTTCAGCTAACTGAAATATTCACTCTGATTTGTAGGCTGGTCTCTTCGCTGGAGTCAATTCTGCATTCCTCGCGTTCACGCTTCCCATGATGAGCGCTGACCCCGCGGATGATACCAACGCATTGTTGTTACAATTGGTCAAGGGAGGGAATGCGACCATTAACTCCGAGGCCGATCTTCCGTCCGCCACATTCTCCCCTCCCTCTGCAATTTATCCCGTCAACATCCTGTTCGCCGTGAGCTTGACGTGCGC
Organism: Tulasnella calospora MUT 4182; assembly: GCA_000827465.1. Lineage (NCBI taxonomy): Eukaryota > Fungi > Basidiomycota > Agaricomycetes > Cantharellales > Tulasnellaceae > Tulasnella > Tulasnella calospora. The sequence goes on from KN823502.1 coordinate 1,731, forward strand.
CCTCATGTCGTCCTTCCTTGCGGTACTCGGTCAACAATGGCTCGTGTACTACCGCAAGCGCAGCGGTGGCGGCGCCGAGCACCAGCGGAAAGAGCAACTCCGCAGGCAATTGGGAGCGCAGCGTTGGCGGTTGGAACTGGTTCTCGATGACATTCTCCCTGGCCTGCTTCAAGTCGGCCTAGTCATTTTCTGCATTTCATTCATTCTCTACCTTCGCACTCTGAGCCGGTCAATGTCATCCGTGGTTGCCGCAATTGTAGGGACGGGACTGGCAATCATCGTCGGAGCGGCGGTTTGTGCAACGTGGGACCGGATGTGCCCGTACCAGAGCCCACTTTCACATCTTCTCTGCTGGACCGTGGATCGAACGAAGCCCCTGATAGTCGCATCTGTGTGGCTTGTGATCTTCATAAAAGAGTATCTCAAAAAACTCTTCCGCGGAGACCGAGGGTTTGGCTATGAAAGATGGATCAAGCGCAGCCGAAAAAACGACAGCTTGAATACTAAATCTTGGGAGGCGGCCCGAAATATCACAACTCACGGAATAACGTGGGTCGGTCGAAAAGAGGAAACGGCCGATGATTTGATTGTCGCTTCGGTCAAGCGTGTGATACTAACCTCGGAGCACCCTACCGCCCTCATCCATGCTGCCACCAACATCTGCGCTATTGATAACGAGGAGAGCCTTAAACAGCTTCTAAACGACGCCGAGTTCTCTGCCAGGCTTTATGACCTATTTTCGACGTTTAGGGAATCCAGAAAAAGCTTACCCACCCAACTGCGGGCCATGCCCACTGCCGCCACCAAAGCATTTGCTACTGCCATCCTCCATCTGGCGCTCTCTGTTGGTACCATCATGGACTTGGTCCCTCCTAAGGATAGAGTACCAGCGATTGAAAACTTCCCACAAGGTCAACCAGTGCTGTCAGACGAGCTGGTCTGGGGCTTTTACTATCTTACAGAAGATGTGGAGTTGGAAGAAAAGTTGTGGGATGGAGATCTCAAGCATGTCAATCATCTGCGACTCCTCGGAATTTTGCTTGAGGGGCTTTTTTTCTATTCATCCTTTGCTTACGATAATAAGCAGTACCTGGAGCAGGTGACCAGAAAGCTGACGAAATTTACTACATCGCACCAATTATTACGTACCCTAACCTGCGCGGTCAAAATTCATGTTGCATCTCTCAAATCAGATTCTCTTGAGGGAGAAACAAAGAGATACGAACAACTTCCTGGGCTGTTTGAATTTGCAAAGACAACATATTCGAGGTGAGCGTTCTCCAGGGTTCTCTCACGACTGTTGACGCTCATTGATTCAACTGCAGCCGAAAGGACTCATACGATGTGCCATTTCTTTCAGAGGCTCTCACGCCATTCATTGAATCACGGGATGGCGAGAACAGAGACCGGTCTGAGGTCTATCGGATCCGTCTTGGCGTGCTTCGTCATGCATGTGAATTAGAATATTTTGACCTTACCGGAGTCTTCGCCGCTTCGGGGCTTTTGATGCGCGGCATCGAGCTGGATATTCGGCATCCGGGGATCCCGAAGCCATATCAAGAGAAACTCCGAGAGTGCAAAGACCAATATGTCAGGATACTTGTACGCAGATTAGATCATGATTTACCCTCGTGAGTGGCTAAGGTTATGGATGAATGAAGGTGTTGAATTACTCATACCGATATCTCTTTCAGCTGGTATGCTAACGAGCTTTGCGAATCTTTGGCTGAAACTCTTCGATACATCCAGGAGTTTGTCGGCGCGCAGGTGCCGCTGGAGCCACGACATCCGGAGAACCAGGTCACTTTAGATCTATTTAGGTTGCTCCGGGTCAGGCTTCAAAACCGATATATTAAGGGTGAAATTTGGGGCTCTGAGAAGAGCTATGAGAGGTTTGAGGAGCAATATGAGAGTTTTGAGGAGCAATATGAGAGGTTTGAGGCATGGGTCCATATGGGAGGCTGTGCAAAGGTGGGTTTCGTATTAACGGCCAAGATGGCGAAGTTACTCAACAGATTACTCTTTCAGACCCCTGGCAGAGTAAATCGCGATCCGGAGCTATGTTGGTGTCCTTACATCGAAGGATAGCATGAAGAGCTCGATGTGGGGCCAAACGTCCGATCAGATGCATTGAAGTACGTAGTTGTTCTGTAGCAAGCACAGTCGCTTTTGGCTGACACCATTGCGTAGTATCCTCACAGGCGCGATAGGTTATGATGCTAGATTGTTACCGTAGTCCCCTTTAAATTGTCATGAGACGAAGTAAAAATAAACAAGATATCCGAACGCGCTCGGCCTGAGGCGGGGTGTAGAACACTGCCTAGCCTATCCGCGCGTACCGCCGAACCCCACACCTTAAAAGCCAGTGCATCTAATCTTACGAGTAAGGCGGCAGAAAACGACGCATTATACATATTCTATTGCAAAACCGTTTATAACCCCGAAACGTTGTCATAATACCGTCCGAATAACGGTGTTAAATGTGGCGAACGCCGTCCAAACAAGTTCCCCTTGATACCAAAGAGAATCAGTCCCAATCAACGTCCGGGCAGAGTCCGACAGGGACGTACTTGAGCCCAACCATAATCAAAGTACTCTTGGAATCCAAGAACGCGGCGCGGAAGCCAGGCGTCCCTCAGCAGCCATCGTCGAAACTGGTTCATATCAACGTCTCGAGTCCACTTGTAGATCGTGTTCCGGGAGTCACGTTTGAAGATAACAGCGGCACCCACCAAGGACGTATCTCAGCATCGAAGGACTGCAGAAAAAGAGGCCCGGCTTGTTGACGACGTCTCTGAAAGGGGCCGTGGTGTTGTGCCGATAGAGGGCCGACCGTGGGGGTGAGAAGGTCGACCTTGGCGATTTGGCCTTGGGGGTGTATGATTACCTTAATGGCGTCTTTGTCTGAGCACTTGTATATGTGAGAGCTAGCCTAGACGCTATTTCAAGGAGGAGAAGAGGGCGTCGATCAATAGAGTTTTGAGAAGAGAACAGACGTGGAGTTTACGAACATATTGCATGGGCGTGTCAAGAGTGAACGCCGGAGTAGGATCCTGGTTTCTATCTGGTGGGTCGGAGGATTTCCCTTGGCGGCATCTCGTTGAAGGAAAAGCTCTTGAAGCGGTGAGAGTCACTGAAAGAAGGAATCAGGGAGCAGTGACGTCAGAATGCAATGCAGTCGATCTACTGAGCGGATCTAACATAATTGCATTGGCGAGGTCGAGAAGACCAGAACCCTTTGCCAACGTCAAATAGACTTGGTCGGGAAGTCGTTCGGGAAACTACGTTAGAGTCTGGGGAGGTCTATAGGGCGGGGGGTCCATCTTCACGTGTAGATCGAAACAGTACGTTAATCTGGATTTGGAGGTCAGCCCTGCTGCGGTTGGAAAGAATGGAGCCATCGCGGCGGAGCCCCCGAAATGCTGTTGAGAAGTTGAAAGGCCGCACGCGAGACTTTCCGAACAGTCGCGTGGCAAAAGATAACAACACTTTCTGAAAAAGGCCAAATCCGGGTTTGCGGAGTGTGAACAGCGAGGGAGAATCGTGTCCGGGATTCAACTCGTAAAACACATGCACAACACCCCGAACAACAGCAGAACGCACATGAATCTAACCGCGCCAATTCGACCACCACTGCTCATTGTGAATCCTCTGAAATGACTGTAGCGAGAAGCAACGTCGAGGTTACGGATGAGGAAATTCGGGAGATGTTGGCTGGGGTCACGACATTGCCTCAGGGATCATATCGGCCATTTGCGGGCATTGAGTAAGCAAAGTGCACGGAGCAGGTGGTACAGGCCACGCCTCGTGTCCGCCTCCACCACATCGACCTTTCATACTCTTGTCTCTTTTCATGAACACAACGGCAGACATTTTCAAGGAACAGATCACTCAACCTCCCGAGATCCCTGCTCGATTCGGGGAAGATGGCGGCAGGTTCTACGCTTACTATGACCAGTTGGCCGATGAATTGGACGAAGACTTGACTAAAAAGCTCAAGTCCCAGCTCGACAGTCTACTCATTTTCGTACAGCGGTTCCTCCTCCCTTTTCCGTTCGTCTAACTGAAACATTCATTCTGATTTGTAGGCTGGTCTCTTCGCTGGAGTCAATTCCGCATTCCTCGCGTTCATGCTTCCCATGATGAGCGCTGACCCCGCGGATGATACCAACGCATTGTTGTTACAATTGGTCAAAAGAGGGAATGCCACCATTAACTCTGAGGCCGATCTTCCGTCCGCCACATTCTCCCCTCCCTCTGCAATTTACCCCGTCAACATCCTGTTCGCCATGAGCTTGACGTGCGCCCTCATGTCGTCCTTCCTTGCGGTACTCGGTCAACAATGGCTCGTGTACTACCGCAAGCGCAGTGGTGGCGGCGCCGAGCGCCAGCGGAAAGAGCAGCTCCGCAGACAATTGGGAGCCCAGCGTTGGCGGTTGGAACTGGTTCTCGACGACATTCTCCCTGGCCTGCTTCAAGTCGGCCTGGTCATTTTCTGCATTTCATTCATTCTTTACCTTTGCACTCTTACCGGGTCCATGTCATCCGTCATTGCCGCAATTGTAGGGACAGGACTGGCAATCATCGTCGGAGCGGCGGTTTGTGCAACATGGGATCGGATGTGTCCGTACCAGAGCCCGCTTTCACATCTCCTCTGCTGGACTCTGGATCGACTGAAGCCGGTGCCCGTTGGATTTGTATGGCTCTTCATTCTCTTGAAAGCCTACTTGAACGAGTTCTGGCGGATCGACGCGGGAGAATCGAGCAGTCCCAACGAGTCCTCCTCACAGAGCGAGGAATCGCAAGGGAATCCTTGGACGTTAGCTCAGAAAATCACGTCTCGCAGACTGACGCGAGTCGGACGAAAAGAGGAAACTGACAATGACTTGATTGTCGCTTCAGTCAAGCGTGTGATCCTAACCTTGGAGCATCCTGCTGCCCTCATCCACGCTGCCACAAACATCTGCGCCATCGAGGAGAATGAGAGCCTACATCAGCTTGTACATGACTCCGAGTTTTTCGACAGGCTCCATGAGTTATATTCGACGTTTTCGGAATCCAAAGGAAGTTTGCCCACCCAACTGCAGGCCATGCCCGCTGCCGCCACCAAAGCATTTGCTACTGCCATCCTCCATCTGACGCTCTCTGTTGGTACCATCATGGACTTGGTCCCTCCTAAGGATAGAGTACCAGCGATTGAAAACTCCCCACAAGGTCAACCAGTGCTGTCGGACGACCTGGTCCGGGACTTTCACGATCTTACAGAAGATGTGCAGTTGGAAGTAAAGTTGTGGGATGGAGGTCTCAAGCATGTCAATCATCCCCGACTCCTCGGAATGTTGCTTAAGGCGCTTTTTTACGATTCATACTATGCTCACAATAACAAGTGGTACCTGAAGCATGTGACCAGAAGGCTGACGAAATTTACTACATCGCACGAATTATTATGTACCCTAACCTACGCGGTCAAAATACATGTTGCATCTCTCAAATCAGATTCTCTTGGGGAAGAAACGAAGAGATACGAACAACTTCCTGGGCTGTTTGAATTTGCAAAGACAACATATTCGAGGTGAGCGTTCTCCAGGGTTCTCTCACGACTGGTGACGCTCATTGATTCAACTGCAGCCGAAAGCCCTCAGACGATGTGCCATTTCTTTCAGAGGCTCTCAAGCAATCCATTGAATCACGGGATGGCGAGAACAGAGACCGGTCTGAGGTCTATCGGATCTGTCTTGGCGTGCTTCGTCATGCATGTGAATTAGAAGGTTTTTACTTTCCCGAAGTCTTCGCCTCTTCGGGGCTTTTGCTGCGCGGCATCGAGCTGGATATTCGGCATCCGGGGATCCCGAAGCCATATCAAGAGGAACTCCAAGAGTGCAAAGACCAATATGTCAGGATACTTGTACGCAAATTGGATGGTTATTTCCTCCCGTGAGTGGCTAAGGTTATGGATGAATGCAGGTGTTGAATTACTCAGACCGATATCTTTTTCAGCTCGTATGCCGACTACCTTTGCGAATCTTTGGCTGAAACTCTTCGATGCATCCTGGAGTTTGCCGGCGCGCAGGAGCCACAGGAGCCACGACATCCGGAGAACCTGGTCACTTTAGATCTATTTAGGTTGCTCCGGGTCAGACTTCAAAACGAATATAATAAAGATGACACTCGAGACTCTGAGAAGAGATATGAGAGGTTTGAGGAGCAATATGAGAGTTTTGAGGCATGGGTCGATATGGGAGGCTGTGCAAAGGTGGGTTTCGTATTAACGGCCAAGATGGCGAAGTTACTCAACGGATAGCTCTTTCAGACCCCTGGCAGATTAAATCGCGATCCGGAGCTATGTTGGTGTCCTTACATCGAAGGATAGCATGAAGAGATGTGAAGCCAAACATCCGATCAAATGCATTGAAGTACGTAGTTGTTCTGTAGCAAGTACAGTCGCTTTGGCTGACACCATTGCGTAGTATCCTCACAGGCGCGATAGGTTATGATGCTAGATTAAAGTCCATCAGACGAAGTGAAAATTAACTAGATATCCGACCATTCTTGAGCTGATGGCCTAGTGCATACATCCGCGTTTACCGCGGAACCCCACACCTGAACTGCCAGTGTACATGATCTTATGAGTAAGGCAGCATTAAACGACGTATTCGACATATTCTATGCAAGACGCTTTATCACCCCGAAACTTTGTCATAATGCCACCCGAATAACGGGGGTCTTGTGGCGAGTGACGTTGGACCGCTTCCCCTTTGTACCAAACGAAATCAGTCCGACCCAACGTCCGGGTAGCACTAGAGACGAAGGACATGCCTGAACGCAGCCACAATCCAAGTACTCTTGGAATCTCAGAACCCGACGCGAAGGCCTGACCCAGCAACCTCCTTCAAACCTGGTTCGTCGCACACGCCGTAGTCTCTAGCCAAACCACTGATTGTTATTCCGTTCCGTTCGAGGGTAACAATGGTACCTACTACGAACGTGTTTTGAAACCGACGAGAATGCGGAGCAAAATTTCCGGCTTTGTCGACCGCGTCCCTGAAAGGGGGCGTGGTGTTGTATACAGAGAAGAGGGCCGACGGTGGTGAGAAGGTCGGGCCTGGCGATTCGGACTTGGAGATGTGTGTTTGCGTACATGGGGTTTTGGCCTGAGCGCTCGTACATGTGTAAACTAGTCTAGACGCCATTTCAACGTGAGAGGAGGGAAAGGGGGGCATCGATAGATAGAGTTTTGGGAGGAGGACTGACGTCGAGGCACACACATATCGGAGTAGATCAGTTAGATCATAATCTCATCTCCCTCTGTCATCGATCAGGCAAAGGCCAGGCGCTCCTCCTCCCACTTTACCTGTTTAGGATGTGGCCGCGGCATGAGAGGTTCTGGGCGACAGGTCTTCGGATGCCGTCAGCAACCCCCCTCCCCACCGACGTCCGCTCTTCTCGCGTAGATCGTCCTCGGTTTCTCTGGCACGGAGAGGTTGAAGGGGCGCGAGGATCATCAGCCTGACGAGTTCGATATGTCCGATCAGATATCCGTAGTTCCGTAGCAAGCTTAAATATGGTCACTTTGGGTGACATCACTGCTATTCCGTATCCTGACTGGCGAGATAGGTTAGAACGCTGGATTACACCGTAGCCCTCTTTACATTCCCTTGGGATGAAGTAGAGATAAATAAGATATTTGAACGTACTTGATCTAAGGCGGGGTGCAGGACATCACCTAGTACGTCTGCTTGTACTGCCGAGCCCCGCACCTTAAATGCCAGTGTGCATAATCTTATCAGTAAGGCAGCAACAAACGACGCATTAGACATACTCTATCCAAGATGCTTTGAAGCCCGAAACCTTGTCGTAACGCCGTCCGAATAACGGTGATCTTAAATATGGCCAACAACTTCAAACCCGGTTCCCCTTCATACCAAAGAGCATCAGTCCCAACCAACGTCTGAGCAAAGCCCGAGAAAAGGGACATACCTGAACGCAACTGCAATCCAAGTACTTTTGGAATCCCAGAACGCGATGCGGAAGCCCGGCTCGGCAATCACCTTGAAAACTGGTTCATAGCCCATGCCGGCGCCGTAGTCTCCGGCCGGCCATTGATTGTATTCCGTCACGTTCAAAAGTAACAACGGTACCTATCACGATCGTGCTTCTGAAACAAAAGAGATTGCGGAGCAAGATGTCCGGTTTCGTCGACCGGGTCCCTGAAAGGGGCATGGCGTTGTACGGAGAAGAGGGCCGACGGTGGTGGTGAGAAGGTCGAGCTTGGCGATTTGGCTTTGGAGATGTGTGTTTGCCTTGATGGCTTCTTTTCCTGAGTGCTCCTACGCATGTGTGAGCTAGTTTTAGGCGCTATTTCAACGTGAGGGGAGGGAATAGGGGACGGCGATCGATAGAGTTTTGGGAAGAGGGCGGACGTCGAGTTGGCGAAGATACCGCAGTTGGCCATGTCAAGAGTGAACCCTGGATTATGATACTCGTTTGGATCCAGTGGGCCGGAGAGTTTTCTTTGGCAGCATCTCGTTGGAGCAGAAGGAGGAGTCAAGCTCTTGCAGCGGCACGGTGCCACGGAAAGAAAAGAATACGGGAATCATGGTGACGTCAGAAGGCGAAGCAGCCAATCGGGCGAGGGAATCCAACATATTTACGTTGACAAAACCAAGAAGCCCACAACCTCTATTCAAAGTCAAATAAGTAGAGTTGGTCCGGAAGTGGTTCGGGGGCTCCATCAGGGTCTGGATGACGTGTATGGGGCGAGGATCCGTTTTCATGCGCAGATCGAAGCGGTGCATACACTTGAAATGGGAGATAAGCTTGTTGAAAGAATGGAGGCATCGCGGCGGAGCGCCCGAAATGGCGTTGAGAAGTTGAAAGGCGAGACTTTGCGGACAGTCACGTGGCAGAGGCTTGACAAGGTATGTCGGATTGTACGATTCGGCGATATCGGATATGTGTACCTTTAGGGAACTTATGTCGGACTCGCAAGAAAATGTGTCGCTTTCATGTATTTGCGTCAGATCCTCTGCACAGGGCCAAATAATGGACAAAAAGATTTGACCGTCCATGTGACTCTGTCAACAAAAGAGGTATTGTCACAAACTTTGTGCAACTCGGCCGGCGGACCCAACTCGTCACGGACCCACGGTCCCCTCCCTCAACCTCAAGCAATACACGTGTCCTCCCTGTCATCCATCCATACCACGTGCCAAGTCCTTAAGTAATCATATTTATTTATCCAAGATGTAGAGCACCTCTTGTGCGCGCCAGCTCCGAGTCCCGATCTCCCACACGGAGAATCCCCTACCTCAGGAACGTATCCTAGGGCTACAACAATTGTAGGTGACTACTTGACGTCTATATTATCATATAATTTTTTAAATGGCACGATTTGGCCTTGGGGTTCGCTCTCGACATTTTGTGTAAATGGGAGGCAAGGGGGAATCGAAACTGCGTCACTTGGAATGCTTCCACATTCACAGTCGCACACAACTTATCCCTCGCATTAGAAAGCCAGGAGAGCATAATTTATCATTGCATAAGGGTTAATAAAGTTACTTAGATCTAAGGACTCTTGAGACTCTTCATAAAAATATCATTCTACTCTGGGCGCACCGAGCGACCAAGTCGGCTGGGGTCAACCATAAGGTTCCAGAGAAAAGGGTGGGCATCTTGAATTGTCCTGGACCTGTTTGGAGTAAGCCAGTGTTCAGGATGGTCTGGGTTGCATTCGATGGTCTTGTTTCCTCCATGAGGTGTGGAGTCCAAGCTGCTGCCATGGGTGGTCCCGGCGGACGGTTGGGAGCGATCACGGTTGGGAGTTGATGCGGTACCATTGCTCTCCAACGGAGTCTCTGACAGTTGCATCGTGCTCAATTGGTAAGATTGCATAGTAAAGGGTCCTGGGCCTGCTCCGGGATGGGGACGTGGACTTAATGGATGGAGATCCGCGTTGAATAGATCAAGCCCAGCTGATGTTTCGCATAATGGTGTTTTTTGCCGAGGTGTAGGAGTAGATTGTAAAAGATTTGTTGCTGCTGGCTGGAGCGTTGTCCTAGGAGCCCTTCCCCGGAGAGAGGTTGGTGTTTGGGAAGGGGTGGAGACTGCAGAGGATCGCGACTTGGCTGGTGAACCGAGATAATAGCTTTCGTCGATAGGCGTGTCCGACTCCAAATCGGACTGGAAGGTGTTCTGATCATTGAAGTCCATGGAAACGTCTGTATTTCTGCCGTTGAAATGTGAAGAGTCCGAGGATGGAGTGACACTGGTAGATGGAATAGAGGGACGGCGCTGTCTTGCAGGAACGGCGGGTTCCTTCCCCTTGCTGCTCGGTAGACGTGTATGTTTGAGATTGTTAAGGTCACGGAACTGCGACGACTCGCGCTGCTTCTCTTTAATCGCGCTTTGGATTTCATTGATCCCTTCTCGTATGTCGAATAGCGAGTTCGAGAGTGAGCGGAACTCATCACCAGGAAGTCCAGATGACTTGGCGGTGATCCCGGATTCCTTCAACTTGCCTATTTGACGTTTGATGTTCTGGGACTCGTCTTTGGCAATGTTTAAAGACTCCTTTAGTTCCTGGAGCTCGTTTTGAAGCTCTGCATAAGTATCTGTTGCGACTTTCTTCTTTGCGGTTTCACGCGCATGGTGGCTGCGCCGCTGACTGGACCGAATTGATCGGTCAAGATTGTAGTTCCAAGTTTTTTTGAGCGAGCCATGCATCTCCTGAGCTTCCCAGCGTTTTAAGAGCTCGAGATCTCGCTCCTTTGCGCTGTGTTTCAAGATCCAAATCAACCTATTATCGTCACCCGGTGGAGGAAACACTCACTCAAGAATCGCTTCCAGCAGGTTTTTCCCGATACCTGTGTCTTTATTCTGTCCGGCATGTGCGCTTTCGACTTCGTTTGTTGTATCGGGTGTTGTGCTCCAGCTCTCATCATCCATCGGGGAAAGATACTTGTTCAACATCGGCCTAAGTTGCGAATTGTTCTTCTTATGCTGCCACCAGTCTGGGACAAGTCCAGGGTTATTTGGTAATCCATGACTCTGTGAAACGAACAGTAATGCTTACCTTTAACCCTTTTGAATGGCGATTTAATACAGAACTCGTCGAAGGCTTGGAGCTCTTCTTCAGATTGAAGGAAGGGAAACCCACGCAAGTGGTCTCGAACGTCTTTCGGCACATCCTTCATATCATCGATGCGCCTAAAAAGCAATATGAGTCTCTAAGGGAAGCTGTCAGACCTCGTCTTACTTACCGGTGGAAGTGTGTTTTGCAGAGCTTCCCAACATATGTGACGAGTATAAGGGGGTCATTGATATCCTGTAGGGGAGAGCTTGAAAATGATTTATTGACCTTTACAAGCGCATCCCCCAAACCCTGGGTCTCGGGGACTTCGCAGTCCGTAAGAACAGCCCGAACCCCCTCACCGTGAACCGCGAAAATAAGCAATTTACTCCCGGTGACTCTCTCGATCTGCTCGAACAACATATCGAACAACTCTGTGTAGGTTTCTCGGTCCGATTTATCGCAGTAAATCGATGCAAGAATTGCACCTGCAGTTTGCTGTCTAAGTATCGGTTCAAACGGAGGGCTAGAATACACATACGTTCATTGAATCGAGCAACATTTGTTGCCACATCCCACTGGTTCATTTCACCCTTTACTCGCTTAAATGTGAAGTCGACAGCCAGATGACGCGCTTGGTGGAAATATTTAGCAATGCCTTGAAACATCGTGACCACCAATCGCCGTTTGGGATTCCAATTGGCATAGTGTATATACTGCTCGTTCAGTGGCAGTTTTGATTCCTTCCGCATCTCGTGCATCAAGCCTAGGCAATGTTGGAGCTTAGTACAGCAGGCGTTGGATTAAAAAGTGTCAAGCACATACCCTCCCATCCAAGTCCGTGGGGAAATTCAGCCTTCTTTGCCAGTTCCACTTCATAGCGTAGTCGTCGCTCCGCGGCTATTCCTGGTGCAACAGCACTCAGGGACCGACCTCCAAGACGCTCGTGTGTTGTCTGGGCTGAAGGTAATGTAAACTAAATCAGATGGCAGAATTTTAGAAAGGATGATAAGTGAACTAGCCTTGGACAAGCTTCATAGCTGTTAAACCCTTGGCTCCAGCTGTGCTGATAGCTTCTCGAACCAGTAGCGCATCCGAATGTGTGGGTTTCTCGTCAGGAGCAAGTGGATGGGTATGGGGTTTCTCCAATATCACTATGGCTTTCTTAACACCTTTGGCTTGAAATTCCACTGTCGGCACATAGATTGTAAGTCGTGTTTGACATTTAAACTCTTGAAAGGTTCCTTTGACCGTCTTCCCTTCGACAATATGGGTCAGGGCTTTAGATAGCGTGAAAACTGTTGTCAGTGGCAGCGAACAGCAAGGGAAACTGCTTGAACGTACGGCATTCCTTCCGGTGACTACCAAATCGTAGCACCATGGAGCATTCGGGCCCAACAGTCTCCAGATTTCTCGCTTGCCCATCATTTAATAGCATGTGCCGAAGCTCTTCAACATCGACACTAGCCGGAATGATACTATACAGATGGTCACGACCCCCGGCCGCTGTCCATGCCGAGCAACCAATGAAGTGATGTTGGCCCGTTGAGGTCGATCGCTTGGCTGACTTTCTAATGATTGCTGTGCCCGGGCAATTAGAAACGCCGCAATGTTGCCTAACAATCTGACGATAGAATCTGAAATCTATGTTAGTTGAGGTTGATGGAATCAATATAAGACAACTCACAACGATGTTGGACGGATATTATATTGTTCATGCTCGTGCGCATCAAGTCGTTTCGTCCGGAGCTCCTGACGCCACTCAAACTCAGGCTCATATCGCTCCATTCCCAACCAGCTCTCGCTAGGAAACTGGCTGCAAATTTTAACGCCTCGGCAATGTGCTGTGATCCGTCGCACTCGAACCCGCTCGGATGCCGCCAGAATGCCTTCAAGGCAGGTGGCATCACCCTTGCTATGGTCAGACGAGCCTCCGGAATCAACTTTCCAGGCGTCCTGAGCCTCGTGACGAATCAGAGATTCGATGGTCTTGTCATTAGCGAGCGGTATTTTTGAGAAGTCAAGTCGGTATGCCAACTTGTCCCTTGGAATGGTCCACACATCAGGAATTTCGTCCAAGTCCACCAACGAGTTCACCCAGCGATTTCGAGTTATTTGGATACGAGTAGAAGTCGTGGTGCGGGAAGACTTGGTGGTGGAGGTGTTAACACCATTGGTATCCGGATCGCTGTCCAATTCCAGCTTGCTAGCCTGCAGCTGGTGACCGGTGTTCACAGTGGGGGCTCGTGGTCGCTTTGCTGGTTTAAATGGGAGCTCCGGCAAATCGCTATCAGAGTCCGAAATAGGGATAAGGGTAGGCATCCTATCTCTTGGTGTCTTTCGATGACGCTTCCGCTTACGTCCTGCAGGCTGAAGCTCGGATTCGGATGGAGAAGAGTCGACAAGAACGGGATCATTGGCTGTTCCAGAGGGAGCTCTCGCCCAGGGATCGTCGAGCCCATCATCATCGAATGAATGAGCAAGAGTTTCAGCCAAGCCCGGCAGGTCATCGGGGATGGTGTTTCCGAATATGCGAGGCGACGGGATTTGATCCTCAAATTTCATCAAATTGGATGAGGAGCAAAGCGGCGGGTCATTCCCTGCGTGCGATGTCGACAGGCACGCATCTTGGAATGCTTGAAGCGGCCCCGGCTTGGTCCAGTTCTCCCGGTTCTCAAGAGAGAAGTATGGGGAGGAAAGGGCGGTTTTTGGTAAGAGCTGGGAGTGAGATCCTGTCAGTGGGCTGGAATTAAGACCGTAAAGAAAGCGCGCCTACCAGGGAGCGGAATGCCTTAAGATCTTTGACCGAAACAGTTCGTGTAGTTGACGCGGCTTCGGGCGAACCTTTGCGATGAAGAAAGAGCTTTAGAGCGTCTAAAGTCACCCACGATGATGGATCTTCAAGTGAAAAGTAAGGCTGATGGTTTGGATCGCTAACAGCCTGCGGGAATGCCTAGTCGGAAGGTCAGCCTCAAGCACGCTGAACCCAGAAACTATTGCTTACCCAAGCCCGAAATTCTTGAAGAATTACGATGTCAATATCTTCCACATCTTGTAAGTCCATAGCTCTACAAACAGACTGGAATGAAGAATTCTCTAACGGGAACCGTAGGCGGGGTTGGGGTCGGTGTTGAGATGGTGGTTGGAGATTCAACTAGGGCCAAGCACTTTGCCCGTGTCCTACCCAATTTAGGTAACTTGTTGTGCCCTTTGGTATTATTTTGTTTGCCGTCACGTCTTTGCCCGTCGGCAAGTTGTGAATATCACGGGGTCACAGGACGATGTGTTATTTTGGACAAATTGCGTGACAAGCTCAACCCGACATATTTTCGTGAATCCGACATATTTTCGCGAACCCGACAGAAAAACCCCAATCCGACAGCTTTTCGCCTCCTCCTCGAATCCTACAATCCTACTCATATTGTATATACTC